>JAOTQJ010000096.1:20330399-20364251 GCA_025642045.1 Solanum sejunctum | reverse complement strand
ATTATAATGAAATTTGATAATATGAAAGAATGGATGCAAGATAACAAAATGAGGAACACATACAATATGGATAACATGTATATTATGTGAGTATTAAAATATATTAAGTATTAGATAGTAAAAAAAAAAAAACAAATTCTCACAATATATAAAAATAAGAAATGTGTGTGAAGGAGAATATGAGAAAGTATGGAAGATGGTTATAAAAGGAAGCTCTTTATTTTGATAATTTTTGCTTTTTGATTGATATTTATACTACTCCACCTTCCTAATGGACGGCTAGGTTCAATTTGATTCAATAGCTACAAATAAGTCTTTAAAAATTCTACCAAATTATCTTAGAGTTTTACAAAATGCAAGAATTCTCTACACCTATCTTGAATGCTCTAGAACCTTTCAGGTTCTTCCTTCAAAATTCACATTTACTTCTCTAGAAAATTTCATATATCTAATTCTCTACACCTATCTTGAATGCTTAAGAACCTTTCAGGTTCCTCCTTCAAAATTCACATTTACTTCTCTAGAGAATTCCACCTATCTCTGGAACCTTCCAGACTCCTCTAGAGAATTCCACATATGTCTAGATCCTTACAAATTATTCTAAATTATTCTCTATGCCATAAATTGGGCACACTTAACATAAGCATATGAATCGGGGTGGAATCGACATCGTTTCACCTTAATAGAGATTATAGACTCAAGCTCCTGAATTGGAAAAAAAAAATTGAAAGCAAAATTCAAATTTAATTAGATCTTATATTGAAATTTGGATGAACAATCAATTTTAGAAAAACACAAACAAGAAAGTTCTTGGACATTAAACGAATGCTAAAATCCTTTCTTTCAATTGGCACAAGTAGGCTGGCGTCTCTACGCACTTTGACTTCAGGGGAAATCTTTTTCAAGGTCATTTTATGAAGAAACTATTTTCTTTTTTTTTTAATTTATAGAAAATTAAACATTACAATAATTTTTCTTATAGTTATTGTCAGATGGACAAACATCCTTCTACTTTTAATTAAAAAATGTTTGAACTTTACATTTGGCAGATTCAATTCCATCCTAGTTTTATTTTAGTCTGAATCTTATATCAGAGATAAAATTAGCAAACCTTGTGGACACTCTCCCTTTGATTAGTAATTTACATATATATATACCAAAATAACTTTATTTTAAAAAATTGTTAAAAGTAATATTGAAGTATTTAAATAGGAAACAAATTTCAAATAAGATTTCAAAATAAAAGACGAGAAAAAGTTTAGGCGCGCATTATGACTTTAGCCTTGAAATTCAAATGCATTAACCGCACCAATCACATTATAATTGCAGTTGCAGTCTCATATTGCATGAAATATAACCAACATTCAGACTCTCCCAATAGAACTTCCAAACTTTCTTACTGCTGCTACTGACTTTATATGTTTGGGCCTTGGCAACAAGTGCAATGATTATTAGTGGAATTCAGTCTTCATTTCTGCTGTGTTACTAGTTGTATATTTTCATAGGCTTCCCATACGAGTGCGGATTCTGCAACATCAAAGGAGAAATTTATAAGTTACAATTCTCATTCACAATGAATACTACTTGCAGTTGAAACTAGCTTACGAGGGAAACTCTGTCAGTAGCCAAAAGGAAAGAATCACAAGTCAGTGGACCTGTAATATTCTTTTCAATCAATCTAAATGGCAGTTCACGATAAAAACTTCTTTGCATATACACTAAGTCCATACTGGCAATCTTGATCATTTTAACTCGATCCCAGGGACACTAATACAATAACTTGGTTCCACTCTCCAGGTGAACATTTTTGAAGCCAACTGCTCTGTTGTAAATCAACTAAACTTAAAATAAATATCATTTTGCAAATCTTGAACAAAAGGCAGCGCAATATCAGCATTCAAATAAATAAATAAATACAAAAACAAACAAATGTTCCACGCAATTAAGTAGCCACTATAGATAGTACTTTCTCTTATGGACACAATGCCACTCCCAGAAGTAATTGGAACAGAAATTGAAATTTTAGTAGAAATTTTAGTAGGCAACAGTACAACGAGTCCAAGCCTCGTACTACAAGTAGAAATAGAAATTTTAGTAGGCAACAGTAGCCTGGTCAAGTCAAACTATGTCATGAGTCCAAGCCTCTTCTTAGAATCTTTCTTAGGGATTAAGCAAAGAATTGTAATGCCCACGTGTAAGAACCAGATACACAAATTACCTGATGTGCTGCTGCATGAGTCCTTTTAGGAGCAGCATCAGAATGCTTCAACCCTAGATACTGCTCCCAAGCACCAGCTTCATCCCTTCGCTGCAGAGGAACAAGAAGATGTAAAACAATCTAATATTTAAGCAGACAAAGATGTGTGGTGAGGACGTGAGACTAGATCATAAATTTAGCACCACTCCTGTTTTTCATTTTTCTTTTCAGATTTGAGGACTCATTTTAATACCTGGAAACGATTCGACAAGATGTCAAAGTCCTGAAGGTAGTTAGGGAGACCAGACGAAAGGAATGCAAATTTCCACTGGAAAAATGTAAACAAAAGAAGTAATTACCTAATATAGGATCTAAATGAGAAAGGAATTCTTGTAACTACCTATTGAAACCCTCATTGACAGAAATGGAAACGTCAAGTTGCAAATTACCTTAGCAAACTCTTCATCTGGGACCTGCAATTTCCTCTGTATACGCACCTTAACTTCAGCTAATGTCTCATTCTCGTGGATAACCAAGAGAAATGGTTCCCCAAAATTTTGAAGTAGCTGTTAGAGACAATAATATAATGATACATAAGACACATTTCTTAATTTCAAGCGACTACAGAAAAGTTGTCTCCTAATTGTTCTCTTTTATTTCTTTCCTCCTCCCTCCCCTAGGTTGAAGGGAAGAAATATCAGAGAGCGGACAGCACAAGTACCAGAAGAATCTTACCGGTCGGTCTTGTGTTGCCACCTCATTAAAGTGGTATACATGAACCAAACAATCATGTGGGCCAAGATTTTTCTCTTCTTCAGGTATCTGCAAGAAGGATCACAATGATGAACTGCTGCACTACAAACAACTTCAAATATCACATGGTCATATCTAATGCTGAATGTCAGGTTTGGAAAACTATTCCATGTTACTTCTGAATAAATTCCATGTCATGAATTCTGATGTAACAGTCCAATGCCTATATAGGAGTCAATTGAAAAACATGAGGCAATTTTCATGCCAGTGGAAACTTATATCAGAAACATCAAAATGAAGATCAGTAATACCACTTTCCTTTTGATAAAGCATCACGTTAATATTAATGACTTAACCATCATCAGTTCATCAAACTTCTAATACTAGTATTGCTCTCATTTGCAAGAATCTGTTACTGATTCCATTTTTTCGTGTTTTTCTTATACATCACTTTCCTTGTTATCCATCTTACTCCTATTTTTGTTTTTTTTTTTTACTTTACCCCTCCCAAAAGAGAAGAAAGGGTTCAGTGAAAGGGAGAAAGAGAAGGAGAACCTCTTCAGCCCGTAGCGTCCAGTACTGGTATTCCTCTCATTTGCAAGAATCTGTTACTGATTCCATTTTTTCGTGTTTTTCTTATACATCACTTTCCTTGTTATCCGTCTTACTGCTATTTTTGTTCTTTTTTACTTTACCCCTCTCAAAAGAGAAGAAAGGGTTCAGTGAAAGGGAGAAAGAGAAGGAGAACCTCTTCAGCCCGTAGCGTCCAGTACTGGTCATTTATCTTTCCTATCTTCTCTGTAGTTGGGAATACCTGCACAAAAGCAATCACAAGGAACAAGAGGAAAGGTAATGCAAAGAAAGACAGTTCTCTCCAGAGAAACGAGTAGAAAAACCACCATTGTAGGAACTGGCAAACTAAATGTGCAGATGAACCAGAGCTTTAACAGCTCCTACTAGGATACTGCATAACAATTACGTGGAATTTGCCAGAAGCAGTAAATCAAGGAATAAATTAGAAGGGTAGCTTTGAGGCAATAACCAATAAGAAAGTAATACCTTGTAAATCTTATGGTGGAATACCTCTAGTAATCTTAGCTCTGCATCTGGATGCGACAACTCAACCTGTTTCACGACACATCAGAGTAGCAATTAAGTAAAGCTAATGCTAGAGAAGCATCAGCAAAGCAGAAATCTTATGCTATGCTCAGCTGGGGATGAAAGAGGAAGGATATGAGGAGGGCGCGTTAAGAGGAGAGGCAAGTGCCCATTGTTTCATTAGGAAAAAAAGGAGAAGTTAAAGTGGAGGGCTTGTGACCCTCCACCACATTGTACTTTTACATCCTTTGAATATTCATAAGAAAGAAGAAGTTAAATGGCTTTACTTCCCCATGATTGTATTTAGCATCGGGAGACAGGAAAAATATTCAAAAGAAAAACAAATCAACCAGCCAAACATATTTGCCTTCCTAACTTCAAACCAAACATGGCATTAAGTACCTGCTACAAAACCAAATAAATGTAGCAAAAGGGTCGGGCTGTTCAGTAATTAGAAGAAAGTTTGTTCAACTTAGCTTAACCAATAATGCTACCAGGCCAGTATATTACCTTTGTTTTTAGATATTTAAGTACATCGTCCACAGTACTTTGTTTTGGTAGTTTGATTTTGTGAGTGACTACCTAAAGAATAAAAATGAGAATTGAAAATTAATATCTTATAAAAATAAAGAAAGAAGAAAGCAATAAGAATCAGTTTTGCATACTCACTTTATCTTTTGTAGCATGATGAAAATCTACTTTTAAGGTTTTGAAACCTTCCAATTCTTGCAAAGGAACGTCCAGCACTTCATAGTACAATATATTAGAAGTCTGCGCAAGATTAATTACAGATAATAAGACTTCCATGAACTCATGCTCAGAATTATCCAATGAATTTTAGCACTCACCTGATTGTGGTGCACCAGCATATCTACAAGGTTGTCTACACCTTGGTATCTTATTGGTTGAGGTTTAGGTTGCTGAGAGTATCGGCTGTGGGATGTGAGCCTAATTTTGTTGGGATCATCCAACTCGAGTTGTTTAGCTACCTTTCCCACAACTTGATCATATGTATTAATCCTAGACCTAGCATTTACAAGAAAACATTTGAAATAGTATGAATTGCTCAAATTTGGTCGATGGCGTAGAGAAACAAAACAATAGAAGGGAAAAAGAGAAGTAAAATGATATTATCAGCATATCTGAGGTTTTTGAACATACATCTCCAAACTGAAACTCTCCTCCTTGGGTTTACCTAAAGATCGGAAGTGAACAACCTGAAAACATAGTTGTATCAGACATCTGATGACTGCCAAAAGAACAACAGAGTCACAAACATGCATCAATGTGTCAAGTTCTGTTGAAGCGGAGCAGGAACTTAATAGAACAGAACACTCTTTGCAAACAAATTGATTTATTGTTCCTTCTCAAAAAAAAAAAGAAAAGAAAAGACAAGTTGATTTATTGCCAACCATCTCATAGGTTCAATGTAGTTTAAGAAGATCTAGGTAGGGTTCATTTCTCTCCACATTCATTTCCAAATTTGGTTACCAAAACTAAAGCTAGAAAGACCAGACGTTTGAGGCTTCAGTTCTGATATTCCATTCTGAAATCTGTAAAGTTCCAATGAGCCACTACAAAGCTGCTAATGCGACAAATTCCCAAGTGTATGCAAGTGATCCGATGAACTTATCAACAACCCAGTATGTAATGCGACAAAAACCAGGATTTGGATTCAGCTAGTGTTCCCTCAATAAAAATCTTCAGTACATGCAGGTAATTTGAGAAGCAATACACAATGGTATCATCGATCTTATGGAATTAGCTACGACAATACTACTATGCCTCAGTCTAAAGCAAGTTGGGGTCGGCTATATGAACCCTCGGTGATCATGATTGAACGATATAGACATACCAGGCGATTGTGAACGTATTCCAGGAATAAAGGAACATCAGGATAATGGAATTGTTGTCGACTTTCATCTGTTTGAGATTTTTGGAAGCATACTATATCACCATCCCCAAGCTGCACAGAAAAAGGACAGAGAATCATTCATAAGAAGTATATATTGGCGTGACTATACACATTGAGGTGTGGTCTAGGCATACCTCGCTTGATTGAAAAGTGGAGTTCTTGTCAATGATTTCACACATGACACTTGGTTCAAACTTTATTTCCTGGACACAGAAAAACAATTGTGGGTTTTTTACGACAATTATTATAATCCAAATTCTTAGATATTTCCATGTGGTATTACAGAATGACAGTGCAAAACTGCCTCTTAAATATATCAATGAACTAGTAAAAAAGGAAAAATTATTTCTGTTCATGGCTGCTAGATTTGCAATCTGCACTCAAAGGTTGCATAATCATGGGGTAGGAATCAGCTACACAATGTAAAACTAGAAATAAATAAGATATCCGGAATCATAAAAGGCTTCTGTCGTTGATTTGACTATGACCTCATCAGGATCTTAAGATCCTATATAATCCAATTATTAATATTTAAACACATAAATTACTGTCAAAAACACTAATATAAATTACTGTCAAAGACACTAATACTTTTTATAAATAAAATGTGGTTTTGTTTATTTTACAGTGGTGGTGCCAAGTGCGAACTTTTCTCCACAGAATTTACTACCTCAATGGTACGAGGAGGAAGAAAAGACATACTAATTTATGCTCAGAGCAACGGCAGAGTTATGAAGATGTTGACTGTTGAGTTATTAAGATAAAAAATATTAGCTGAATTGTCTGATGGTGGGAACAAGAAGGAGGGAAAAGGATATTATGACTGCTGACATACAAATTGGAAGCTGATCTGTATTGCTTCCAAGGAACAAAAGAATTCTGGACAGAAAACTCAAAAGACATCTGGATAATTGGGGTCAAATTGACAATTTAGAAGCAACGTGAATAGTGTAGCTATAATAATCTGTAGGGCAAGAAGATAAACGTCTTCATGTTTCTTTAAAGTGAGAATGAGAACTTCATTTGGTCCTTCAGAGTTTATATATCATATGGAGTTCATGGAGTAGTTGCGTATGGATTGTGTAAGCGCATTTAAAAGGGTTTACAAGGATCTTGGGTTACTCCACCCATAGCCTAAGATGTTCCAGTTAGATTCTCAAATTCTCTCAGATGGTATAAAAAACAGACCCCTGTAGCTAATGTCGGGTCACCCATATTATGTTGCTACGTGTTTCAAAGGTTCAACTCAGGGCATGGTTAGTATCTTTATATGATCATGGAATATTCTCTCGTTTAAGCTAGTTTTGTGGCTGCTCAAGTGGAAAGCACCCTTCACCTTAAGGTTGTGGGTTCGAGTCATAAGGGTACAAAAAGCTGGGAGCTCCTAAAGAGGGATTGATAAAAAAAAAGTTAGGGCCAAGATTTTCTTAACATGCTATCATAGCCAACTTTTGGTTAGCCCCACACACTCATAAATTTAGCCCCAAAATTGAGTTACATGTGCAAGCAAGTGCTAAATAACGTAGTTGTCCCACATGGATGGTAAGATCTCCCAAAAGAGTATATAAAGGTCTAGAGTTACACTACCCATTGCCTGAATATTAGTTGCTCGATTCTTTACAAACCTTTACACAATCAGCACATGTATGTTCTCTTAAAAAGGTCATTTCCCTAATCAGGTGTCTTCCTACTTCCACAAGACTGCTTGGTAATCAAATGAATACCACACACGCCAAATCATTGGTGTTATACTTAATACACAAAATAAGTGTCTGTGTGGACAGTATACAGTTTCTAGCTAAACTCTGAGAACTCAACATTCTAATATTTATACTTCGCATTTTACAATCTCCTTAAACTCAAACTGGAACTCTAGTGAAAAAATCCTTTCAAAGGGGGAATCGCTAATATTTATACTTAGCATTCTACAATCTCCTTAAACTCAAACTGGATCTCTAGTGAAAAAATCCTTTCAAAGGGGGAACCGCTGGCAAAATTTGCCAGGATCTATTGCCCCAACAAAGAAGATACTTGTGTGGCTAGAAATGTCTTCAAAAGGAGTACCACAAGAACGGTCTCAGAAGAATAAGAGTGGTACACTAGCACAGTCACCGGAAAGAGAAATCTAAGAAGCCAAAAACCTTGTACAGGCAAGCAACCTGGCAGAAGCTGCTTACATATCTACTACAATCAAAGAGGTTCTAATACCATATGAGAAAGAAGAGAGGCAAATAGATTATATTGAATAATGGATGATTCAGTACAAACTAGCACCTTCTCATTGGTGTTAAACACAATTGACATGATATTCAACAATGTGAAAAATATACAACTTAAGGACCGAACTCTTAACATAGCAAGATAGAAAGGTTGTTCTTCTTGCTTTTATTTTTTGTATTTTGAGTAAAATGATGCTTGGAAGTTTAATGGATCTTAACATAATCGATTTTCACTTGGTTCAAATTTGAATCATAATTAATTTCTATATGCTTCTAGTTTCACAGGAATTCTTCACTTTCTCAAGAGCTGTGGAAGTTTATTTGTAGTCCCAACCATCTAGAATCCTTGAATTTAAATTAACATAACTCTTGGAAATAGTGGCATATCTAACGCATCACATATTCACCAATACAAGAGAGAAAGAGAAAGGAACATTTAAGTAATCAAGACAAGATAAGCACCGTCAGGGGAAGCTTTTTGAAGGAGTATAATGTACTTTTATGAAAACGAGGGCTAGTCTGTTGTCTCTCATAGACTTTTGGGTGCACCACAATGTTTTAGACTTGGTATAATAACTGGGTGTCATTTGCAGAACTCATATTTTGGTTTCGCTTCTACTTTTTACATACCACTTGGGAGTGTTCCCGCCAGATCAAAATGCTTACTACCATATCAAGTACCCCTCGTCACCCCCACCCCCACCCCAAAGGAAAAAAAAAGCTATTTGATCAGAAGACAGAATATCATATTTTCAGTCTTGTGCCCCAGAACATGAAATGGATCCAGGAATGAAGGCAATAGAACCAAACATTTTCAACATACTGCCAATATAAGGAAACAAAGCAGAGCACTTTAGCTCTTGCTAACTGCAATATCTGGAAACAAAGCTTCTTACTTCCCAATTGGTAAAGAGTGATCAAGAAGTGTACGGTATATCTAAAGATGTTCTAGGGAACCCACCTCATACAGCTCAATCTCTTGATCTGGGGCATAGCCAGCCATTTCATTTAGTTTGCTCAAGATTTCAGTGGGCTTACTGATTCCCTTCACAAAGAGTCTGCCAACATACCTGTGTAAATGAAAGAGATTATAGATCGTCAAAACAACTGCCATGCAAATGCAAAAATGAAGAAGATAATATCTGATACCGAATATCTTCTTTCTCAGGATCATAAAGCTTGAAAAAAAGCAGAATATCATCTTTGGCCTTTTCCGGTGGAGAGAGGGGCATTAGTTCCTAGAGGTGCATAAATTATATGAATACTGGTCATAAATAAAAGATTTTAAAATAAGCACCAGCACAGCACACTGAGTATTTACCGGTCCCAACTCTACTTCCAGAAACAATTTTAGCTCTGCATTGTGAATCCTACTGGATGCTTCCCTTAATTCTCCAACCTACATTTAGGTAAAAACTTGTCAAATAATCAAACAAGTAAATGATTTTCATAGCATGACCTTTTAAGACTTGACAGTTAGTGGGGTTTAATTGTAATCTAGTGTATCAGTTCTCATCCTCTAGTTTCAAGTCACCCATAATGTGTACATCTTATCCTTACAAGCTCTAGCATCTTCACATGTTACAAATAATTATAGACTAAGGTTTGCGATAGACTAAGGCTTGCTTACTAGTCTACTACAGATTGATGGACTAATTAATTTGTTGACTGATTCAAGGCGTTAAGACCGACAGTTCGGTGATCGAGTAAAGGACTCTACCCTCTATGGACCCTACTTGTGGGATATAACTGAGAAGTTATTGAATACTCTTGGTACAATTGATAGGTAGGTGTTACCTAGAGGATAATAGTTCACTTAATGGATAGGTAGGTGTTACCTACAGTTGTGGGATGGGGATATACATCTAATTTTCTGAAAAACCCTACATGCGGGAACGTCATGTTTTGGGGGAACATCCTCTTTTATACTGTAGCATCACCTGTACAAAATCCAACTGTCTAAATAAATTCTAAGACGAGAAATATTTACAGTTTGAGCTTCTTCAAGACGTGTCAATAGCCGATGAGGACGATACGTGCCATTCTGACGCTTTCCCCAGAACCAATAACGTTGAAATTGCACCGGTACACCAAACTCTTTTGTGATCTCCTCCTGCATAAAGCTATATAATTAGTCAACAGAATAAAAAGTATGTCACAACATTCCAGCTAATGCATCAGAAAAGATTGATGTTACAGTCAGGCTTCAGCTAATATGTAATCCTACAAAAATAGATCTGAACACAATTTTCATAGCTTTTCTGGCCTGATAGATACACGACGCAGCTTGAAAGTAATCAGCGGAACAGCACAATTATCACAATACAAGGCCCCAATATGGCTTGAGTAACATGGACTTATAATATACAACAAATAATATGGCTTAAGTAGCATGTGCTTAAAAATATACAACAAATAATATAGCTCAAGTAACATGGAATATATGGCCATCTCATTGGGGGTTGAAGTTTTGTTGTTGTTGAATATTATATGAACCCTAACTAACTGTATTTCTCCATTCAAACTCATTTCATACTAACATATAATCAAATAAAGTGAAATAAAAGTAAAAAGTAATAGAAGTTCTCTATATTTGTTATATTTTTAAGTGTTGAATTCAGGAATGAATCAGAAATGGGAATGTAGAACTTTTTCGTAGCTTTTTAGTCCTAAAGAATCCATCCAAAGTATCAATACGCACATGTAATATTTGTTCAGTAAGGGTAAACTCAGGTAATAAAACTGGAGGATTTGAAATGGAAAGTGGCTGTTGGGCCGCTGAAGTCCAACATATGCACAAGATAGTGTTGCAGCGATGCAGATACTAAGATGGATGTGCAGTAATACTAGATTAGATAAGACTAGAAATATCATATTTGCAAGAACGTGCAAATAGCACGCATTGAGAATAAAATGGAAAAGGTTGTTTGAGATGGTTTGGTTTTATCTTGCATCAACTTACAAATGCACGCGTAAAACTATAGGGAGTGAAGGTATTAAAAGCAATGAGGTGGACTACACATTTTCATGGAATTAATGAAGACTTAAATAAAAATAAGGCACAGTGGAAAGAAAAAGTTTCAAATAGGTGATATCTACTAGATGAGAATAGATTTTAGTCTTGCTAGTATGCTGATTTTGAACAAAAGAAACAATATTACCAGATTGTCTCGTTGAACAACAGTCTTGTACAGCAAGGAAAGGGGGGACGCATGTAGCAGGAGTGAACGAACATCAGTTACTCAATTATTAATTGGATCATACTGACGCATCTAAAAATCTAATGCCCAAGGTCAAAAAGTGTTGCCATGTTAATGCATACACATTAATCTATGCGTCTGAGCATCTTCATTTACTTTATAGGAAATATACCAATTTAAGGTTACAGTAATAAACTGTATCTCATTAATCTTACTGAACTAATCTTGGTACATTTTGCAAGAGCTTACAACATGTAGACATGCAAATAAATCCACAGACTAGAAGCACTTTGAGATTAAATGATAGATGGTTACCTTGAAAACACTAAAAAGTGTCTGTCTTTGAATGCGGAAGCGCCAAACTTTCTCATGATCTACCAAATCAAAATATATATCATTTCCAATCTGCCGTCGCATGTCTTCATCAATAGCAACCTGTTCATGTCATGTAACAATTAAAAGGTGACTCAAGCAACAGAAGTTAGTCCTAAATCATTGTGAAAGGTGGTATATTATAAAAGACCTTTATAATTAAAAGGTGTGACTCTGATGTTTCCTCCTCCTTCTGCTCTTTATCCTCTTGATTCCATTTTAACCTTGCCTAGAAGATGTCCATAAATATAGTCAGATCAACATGCGATATAGCTTCAATGATAAATAGACAGATCATGTTGCTGTTGCTGCATCTTACACTCAGGTGTTCAGCTATGTCCATCTGATCAACAGTACACATTACTTTCTCTTTATCACTTTCTCGTATATAGACCAGCAAGTAAGCATTTGAGCTCTTCGTAAATTTGATGGGTTTTCCGAATACAGAATTTGCCCGTAACTGCTATCAATCCAGAAGGAACATTAAAATGAACTCAACAAATCTGATATCCTGGGAAAGATAATGTAAAGTACAAGATTGCCAGTAGAACAAAAAATGATGATTTGTATTGATTGTAGACTAGTATATATAGATTCTATACAACTTCTACTCAAAGAGATAAGCTAAAAAAAAGGTAAGACTTATCTATAACCTAAATACAAGGAATAAGTTATAACAAAGTCCTAAAGAGCTGGAACTACTCAATCTGAAAATACATCTAATATTTTCCGTTATTAGATAAGACCAATGAATTCAACGAAGTCAGAGATTACCTCTTCTTCACCACCATATTGCTCTTCTAGTACCTTTTTTGCATCTTCCTTGCTCACTCTTTCATCATCAAATTTATACCTGAAAATATTCATGTTACTAGCCTTGGAAACATAATCATAGACTTGCAGAATGAACCAAAGCACAAAATAATAAAGCAGACAAATGAAAAATTGTCGGGGAACTGAAGTATAAGATGACCAAATATGATTCCACAGAATATGAAACATGGTCAGTTAATTGAAGTTAACCAAATATAATGCATTGAAGTACTCATAGTTTGATTGTAAACAAGAGATAAAAAGAAGACATAAGGTGGAGGTTGAAGTAGATTAACCAACTAGCAACTTCTGATTATGACTCTGACCCATTCTGTGAGCAATAAGTCTGGATGATCACATCATGTACAGGAAAAATACATAATAACGGGGCATTTCAATGTACCGCAACGGAAATAACTTTCTCTGAATTCATTTAAAGGTAATATACACTAATACAAGGAGAAGTTTCTTTCAGCAGGAGCTATAAGATTATCCATTTCGTAGTGCCAATAAGATCAGACGAGTGTTTCATCCTAAAATTTCAGCATATTAATCATGCAAAATAGAAAAGTTTATCTCAGTGGTAAATACAATCACAGAGATTAAAACAGATAGATAGATGGAGAAAGACATGCGTTGTGAACACAAAAGGGAACCAACATATTTACAAGGAAAGAGATGTTGAAGTTTTCCATTCTAACTGAATACAAACACCTTCATTTGATCTGTAATACAGACAACAGAATGAACACCATACAAAATGCCCCCTCCCAGTTTTAACAAGTCCAACTATAGGATGGACGTTTGTCTGACTGAGGGTGAAACACTTACCACCCTACTGTATACTGTTAAGCATGTTATAGCCTTTTTGGAAGTGGGTAAGGATGTTTTACATGTTCAAATCTGAAGCTTAAGCCCCATAAAATATAAACTAGTTTGGTCTCTCAGGACAGAAACAATCTTTCTATCTCCATGAGGTACGTACATTCTACCCCCTATACCCCACTTATGGGATTTCACTGGGTAGGTTGTTATTGTTGATCTCTCACCTTATGATAAAAGGAGAACTGTCAATTGCTTTCAGCCATAGGGATGTCCAACAAGTTGGGACAACTCATCCTACAGCTAAAGCTTAGGATGCTTCAGGAAGAAGCACTTAGATTTCCAAAGTTCACAAACCACTGGAGACAAGGAGAAAATTCATGCAATATACAGAAAATGGTATCATGGCAAGTCAAGATGATAAAAAGCTTAACACCTCTTATTCTTATTATTTTTTTCAATCTGAAAACGAAAAAAATGAAAAATCAAAAGATTGTTTTATTCAAAACTCCAATCGTGACCTCCTTTCTCTCCCACTTCACACCTCGGAACGCAAGACCAATAACAATTGTTCTGTACGATGGAAAGAATGGAACAACCTGAAGAAGCACGACAAATGGCTTTTTGAAGAGAGATTTCCAATAACATAGTTTTGTACAATGTCAATAAATGCTCGGACTCCAACTCCAAAGCAGGCAAAAGCAATTTATTATCGAAGAGATAATATAAGTATTACGAATCAGAAGAGGAAGAATACAGTTGTGTAATACTTCATATTTTTTTTAAAAAAAAACAATGATAATTCATGTATGAAGAGACAAATTCCTGCCGAAAATGTTTACCATTGGTTTGAAAGAGTTGGCCGTATGAAAGCATAATAGTGTCCACCATGCGCATTACCACTATGGACTAATACACTGCCAAGTCGAAAAATGAACAGATGAGCTAATTACAAAATAAAAATAAGCGACTGAGCAAGTCTTTGATATGAATTCCACAGCCTTAAGTACAGAGAAATAACATTATTCTAGTTGACTATCTTAGGTAGGCTTCCTCTGCCCACAGAAGTCTATTATGATATACTTGGTCAAACATATTTATCCATGAACCATGCTTTTCCTGATAAGGTGAATTGATTCAAGAACCACCAACAGTGTATCCAATTGTTGTAGCATCACAATTACTTACAGTGAATCTGACTTCCGACGGAAATTTGAGTTTCTAAAATCTATCATACCAGGGAAGACATAGTGTCTTCATCTTTGCCACTAATTGTCATTCTTGTAACATCTCAAGAACCTTCAGCTCACATTCTTCTTCATCACCATATGACCTATGCTTGATTTTCTTTATGAAAAAATGATCTATGCATGATTTGCAAAGGATTTACGTCCTAGCTTTCTGTTCTATTCATCCTCAATCCAACATCAGATCGCAGTGGGCTGAAGCTGAAGAATCACTACATTGTGCGCTTAAAACTATGCAAGGATCAGTTTCTAAATCATCAAGGCAGGTTTCTATTATGCTCAGCAAGTTTGATAAACTTGTTAACCAGTTAATTAGAAAAATGATGATATGTGAACGCTCGTTATGAATTGAACCGACACCAGGGTAATGTTTTCTTGTTCCCATTCATTTAATACTCGAGCGATGTACTTATTTTTATGGATTGGTTAAATAATTTTATTGATGTTGGTGGGTCATTTAGAGGGGGAAATGCAAATATAGTTTTAACACAAAAGTGGAAAGATGATTTTAAACAAAAAAAAACCATCATAATTAAGACATCAAAGCATATGATACCTGTGAAGTGTGTAAAGGTTTCTGACAGATTTATCAGCCTCATGAGATAAGTATTTACCATTCTCTCTGTCCAGATCCAGTTGCAAAGGGAACTCATATCGGTCATTTATCTATATTGTAGCACCACCAATTAATAATTGAATCAATCAAATCATACCAAACTAATACTTTTTTATAAGTAATTTATATTATTTAAAAGCAGTCTTCCATTAGAAAAAAAAATACTATTTACTATTTTTCTCAATTTATTATTTAATTATTTTTATAATATTAATTTAAGATTTTTAAATAATAAAAAATTAACGAATTTTAAAATATATGATAAAGAAAAAAATATATGGTGAAAGGTACTGAGGACAATAGTCATAGCCTCCAAAAATATATAGGAAGGAAAATTAGAAAAATACTCCAAAAACATATGGGAAGGAGAATTAATGTTGGTAGGTTTTTTTTCTTATGTGCGTGAATATATGGGATGGAGAAATAACTTTTAAGAAGTTCAATATTACGTAGATTAACTTTTTAGAATTTCAAAACAAAATTATTTAGAATAAAAAATAGTTGGACACTTCTATATATAAACAAAACAAAGTTTGCATCTTCGGTTGTCTCTCCCTCAACTGGATCAGGCTTATACTGCTTCCTGCAACCTGGACACTGTTCATTCTTACTAATTTATTTTAAAACTTGGAGATCTTTATTGTAGTACTGTTCTCATTTGCTTATTTTAAGGAGTTCTAATTTATTGTGATTAGGTGAATCTTATTTGATTTTCTTGTGTTTGTATTCAATAAATACTCACTTCAATGATATTTTTTCCATACCCATGGTTAGATTATTTTTGCTCAATGTTTTCTAGGAACAATGTTAATGGAAGAGGCAAAAGTATTGCCACATATCTTCCTAATTGTTGCACCAGCCATTGGTCAGCTATATGTTTGTATATGTCATGTACACATAAAAAGTGTTCCTCGCGTTTGTTTCATGCTTATTTTTATCATCATCCAAAAATGGGAGTTCTTTAATTTTTACTATTGTTCTTATGTGCTTTTTATTTCCAGTGAGACATAAATCTATTAATATTTAAAAGTTTTTTTATGCGACAAACACGTGGAATGCACAACTCTAATCTAGTATATAGAGGAAAAGTAACAGACATCCAAGAACAGAAGAACTTGACATTCTAAAATTTTAAAATCATGGAATAATAGCTGGCACTTGCTAGCCATTTGATATATTTCAATTGAAAGAGTACTGACCTTTGTCATATTATATCCCATAGAATCATATTCAAATCGCTTTAAATGAAGCTGCAGGACGGGTGGGAAATCAGTAAACAGGTAACCCATCCTTGCATCCTGAAACAACCATAATCCTCAGTATTAGATAAGGTTAATTTTGCAAAAGAGTGACCAAAAACCTCAACAGTGTCACCAAGCAGAGAAGCAGAAAAGAAATGAGAGACAAGGTGGGCAACAGAAAACTTTAGCTTAACTTCACCGAAATTTTTCATCAGGCTGCTCAAAGATCATAGCAAAATAGAAAACTCAATAACTCATCTCCCTCCTGTACCTGCAAACCATATTGCTCTGCTTGATATTTGTTATCAGCATCAAGACATTGAACTTCAACATATTTATCAAAAGAAGCATAAACATCAGAACAACCTTTGACATCAAGCTGAAGATCTGCCATGAACAAATGTATAGACTATCATAAGATATAAGGATAAAATGGCCAAGAAAGAAAACAGCAGGGACTTGTTTGATCAACTGAAGATACCATAAAATGAATCCTTCTTCATAGATTTGTAGTCCACATTGATACAGTCAATGTAGTTCACAATGTGCCCTTCAAATAACTGTTGTATGGCGCCCTCCACAATGGTTCCCTAACACCGGCAGAAGAGCAGTTACCAATCAGTTACCAAAGCACAGAAGAATAACTTGAAACATGTTTAGAAGTAGGATTTTACCTCCATCTTTCCCTCAAGATTTTGAATTAGAATTCTATTGAACTCATGCACATCATGCTGCAAGAAAGATTCATGAAAGTCCCACCCAAATGACGCTGTCAACTCCCTTGTTGCTACACTGGTGTCACTATATTGGAGCTTGTAGAATAAACTTTGCAAGGCCAGGGGCAAGCTCAGAGACAGCATATCATTCTCAGTTGTAGGCATGTTGTATACAGCCTGTGAACCCAAGTGAACTCTTAATGCATCACAATGAGTCCTTTAATTGACCACATAAAAGAATGGAGCATAATAGCTAACCTTCCTGAAGTAAGGAATATGATAGAAAGTCTGGAGCATAGAGTTCATATAACATGTAGCTCCTTGATTCTGGAGTCCAACAAAACCAGTTCCGCCTTTTGAGTTGTACGACAAATAATCAAGAGTTTTTCGCACAGCAACCTCAGCTTCAATGTTGCACACATCATCATCAAGATAACCCTCGTTTAGATCATCAAGCGACATAAAGGATGTGAAACCCCAATCACTAGCCCTAGCATTGAATTGGTGCTGTGCTTCTGCAAAACAAATGAAGAATAACTTTTACAGAGACCTATAAAACAGCAAATCCAATTATTCTGTGTTCGAACTTTTATGGGCTTAGCTAGAACAGCCTGAAGTATATCCATTACATGTTGGAAATTGCCGGAACTCCTAGCTACTGTTCTTTTGTCATATGATCTACGATTAGTAAAATACATGATCCTGATAAGCACTTCACAAAAACTGGAAATGAGTTCCCACAACCCAACTTTCAACATTAGAGAAGATTTATAGGGAAAATAGCGCAAGGTAGGACTAGTGGAAACTAGACATCCTCCATCCCAAGAAACAATCCAGCCTTAGAAAGAGGTTTCAACATTAGAAAGCTTTTTTCTAATACATTAAAGCAAGAGAAAAATGAAAATCAAAAAACAGACATACTCGGCTAATCCCAAAAATGGGGTGTGTGCATAGCACACCAGTCAAGTACAAAAGGAGAGTCCAAATGAAACACATACAAAAGTTAAACAGGCAATTGCTTGGCAACTCAACCAGGATCAGTTTATTTATTCTAACCCCTTGGTCGCTGACTGCTTTTTCATTTTCTTGTTTTCTTTACCTCAATTGATTGGTAGTAATTTTCACGGGGTTTATATAATCCATAGAGCAGAATGTGCATAACCGACCGCACCTAACCTCATACTAAGGCATTATTGAGTAACTAATTTTTCTTTTCTTTTTTAGGTACAATAACAAAAGGATTATTGACCATTCAGAGAAAAAGCAGAAAGAGAGTACATGGAGAAGTATCCAAAGAAAACTACAGGAATGTCGAGGATTTAGGAGCTACTGTTTGCAGGTTCTTTGATCAATCTTCTTACTTCTTTTAAGCGATTTCTTTTAATCGGAAAGAGTAACTTCATATATAATAAAACCAAAAGTGCACCATTTAAAAAATTTCAATGTGCTTATGAAGTAAATCATGTAGTCAATCATGTAACTAGGGGGAAAAGCATGTATATCTCCGAGTTTTAGATGAAGTAAGCATTTTCATTAACTGCATGAAGAATATGCAAACAGTACTATTACAAAAGATAGATGTACATCGTGCGAAGTTACACCAAAACAATAGATTTTTTTCATTCCAAACGCACCACCAGATTGCAGTTGGATAGTATTGTGGAGATTCTGTAAATACGGTTATAGCATGCATGACATGTTAAAGGTTAGTATCCTAGAGAAAGAAGGTAGAGCGTCAAGTAAATGGTGGTTGATGACGGAAGATGGGGTACACAGTTTGGATGTTTACGAGCCTTTTCATGTGGGAGGAAAAAAAGTTAGGTTCTCATCATCAGAGAGTATGTTGGAAAGGCCATTAAAGGTTTTAAACAAGGATGGCAACCGCATTCATTTTGCATTGGGGAAGAAGTTGAAAAATAAGATGAAAAGACATGAGTGTCATTAGACGACGAAAGCACCTGGGAGGAATAGTTTGAATCAGTTTCCCAAACCACAAGGGTGAAGGAGGGGAGAGGGATTGCTTACCTTAAGAATGTGCCGAAAAAACATTGGGCTATTTCTCTATCTAAGTTAGAGAGCAAGGAGGAAATCCCTATTTTTGTTGTTGTCAATCAATAGGGAAGTAATCATCGCCAAAGGAGTTGAACCACTGTTGGTGCCTCAATGAGGCACAGAATAGAACAAAGAGAAGGCAATTGATTGTAATGAAAAGGAGAGAGCTACTTGGAGCTCATCGAGGACGTTCACAACTTACATTTAGTTGGGATAACCTCCTTAAGACCTATGATTTGAAAGAAAATATCCTCTGCTGAAGGGAACATAAGGGAGATATAGGGGATAAAGGAGGGTTCTCATGGAAAGATAAGGTGTTGATTGTATTCAAGTATTAAGGTTCAGGAAAATGATCATCCATTAGCTATAGTTAAAGGATACACATCTGAATTTCGAGTAAGACTTGGATGTTTTGTTCAATAGGGAGGAAGATGAAGTTTTAGAGTTGATAATTGATATACAACAAGAGTAAAGGGGGCAGAGTGATAATGGGAAAAAAGATGAGAGGGTGGGTGGGAAAGGAAGTCAGCGAAAACACAAAAAGGAATAGTTATGAGAAAAAGAAGGTGAGAAGGGAAAGGGCAAAATGTTCAAACTACATCTTGAAATACATTCATGTAAAAAGCACATGGATTCTGTTCTCTCTGATTTAATATAGGTATCCAACAGTCAGGTTATTAACAGAAAAAACAATCAGCAGGACAGGCACAACAGAAAATAAACCCTAAACCTGGTCTTTAAAAATTCAAAAGAGAAAGTTTGGTCTATCAACTGGAGGAAAAGGAATTGTATCTGAGCATTGAAATATGCAGCAAGTACCTTTTCTTATTGAGAGACTCTCCTGAATTTTATTAACAACTGACAAACTGAACTGGACACATATCCTCCACCCAAAAGGTAAAGTAGCAGCATCAGCAGCATCCAGATACAGAGACAAGCATTCAACATTGTTGCCCTTGGGGAAAACTATAATCCGCCTGTCAAATAGTAGGGTAAAAAAACCATCACAGGACCTATGGTAATAGCTTTACTGTGTGCAAAGAATATGAAAGGATAAGAAAGAATATTACAGTACCATTTATAGCCTCCAACAGCAAAAGCATCAGAGTAGAGCTTCTTCACATTCAACCCAGAGAAGTTCTCTATTGTGAAACCGAACCTGAATGCTTGGGGAGGATCCTCTGGTTGCTGATTTTCCCCATCATTTCCTGTTACTACTGGCAACAAGTCAACAGGGAGAAACCATCAGATCAAAAACTTAAAACTCAGTTCTAGAAAGCATAGACGAACATATATCGAATAAGCCAATGTACAATCAACTAAGATTTGGTTTAATTTGAAAATTGTAGCAGCTTGAAATGAAGCCGCATGGTGTAAGCCCTGTGTGCTGCACTACACAATCCTTCCCATTACCATATATCCAACAACATCATCCACAACACAGTCTTCCAAATGCTGCATAAGACTTTTGTCCGCCATGCTTTCGATATTCAATGACACAGAGATGCACTAAAGTCAAAGCTCATCAAAACATACCAAAGTGGCTCAACTCAACCATTATACTAATACTCCAAAAGGTTAAGTAAATGTATCTCTTGTCATTGCAAGCTATTAAACTCAAGAATAAGTTATTCAAGATGATTTTTCACTTCCCAACATTTCGTTGGACAACAAGCAAATCTAAAATGTGAAAGTACTAACATTATCAGTCAACTTGTCATAACATGGACTCCTATATCTCAAGCTAATTATGTTTCAAAAATACAATATATTGTTGCCCTAGTTTAGCGCAGTTCATACACAACATTTCGTGTACAAAATGAGTCATGACATGTTGGTTTGTTTTGTTTCTACTTGTCTACTGTGTAACCAGACATTCAAGAGTGGCAATGTAGAATGAATATTCCCTTTGAACAACGTATCAACTGTATTAACATGGGTAATGTTCTACTTATCCTGTGGTCCCCATTCTTGAAATAGTAAAATAAGACACATTGCGTCTTTTTCATCATCACAGGCATCCGAAATGAGTATCTCCTTTGAACAACCTACCATTTCTATACACAAGGGAAGTGTTCTACTTATCATGTAGTCCCCATTCTTTGAAATAGTAAAACACAAACACGCTGCTTCTTTTTTTTGGTCGCATGCATTCAAGAATGACAATGTAGCATGAACGGATATCCCCTTTGAACAACAAATCAACCGTACAAACATGGGATCTACTTATCCCGTAGTCCCCATTCTTCGAAGTAGTAAAACACAAACGCATTGCTTCTTTTTCTTCCTCGCATGCATTCAATTAGTGCCAATGTTGCATGAATGTGTATATCCTTTGAACAACCTATCAACTGTATAAACATGGGAAATGTTCTAGCTTATCCAGTAGTCTCCATTCTTTGAAATAGTAAAAACAAACATGTTGCTTCTTTATCTTCCTTGCATGCATTCAAGAGTTAAAATGTAGCATGAAAGTGTATTTCCTTTGAATTAAGAACAACTATCAACTGTATAAACATAGGAAGTTTTTCTACTTATCCTGTAGTCCCGTTGTGAAACAGTAAAAACACAAACACATTACTTCTTTATCTTCATCGCATGCATTCAACAGTTATAATGAACCATGAAAGTGTATCTCCTTTTAACAATCTATAAACTTTATAAACATTGGAAATTTTTCTACTTATCCTGTAATCCCCGTTGTGAAACAGTAAAAACACAAACACATTACTTCTTTATCTTCCTCGCATGCATTCGCCAGTTACAATGAAGCATGAAATTATATCTCCTTTGAACAATCTATCAACCGTATAATCATAGAAAATTTCCTACTTATCCTGTATCACCGTTGTGAAATAGTAAAAACACAAACACATAGCTTCTTGTTCTTCCTCACATTACTGATTCGTTTGCCCTAAATTGATACAAAAATAAGAACAAATATATCTCAGAAAACGTTAATGCTCAAGTACGTACCGTCGCTGCGCTGAGGACCTTCACCAGTCAAATCAGAAGATGGAAGCAGCGACTCCCTATCTTCTCTCTACTCCAACATAAACACACAGAGAAAAAAGAAAGGAATCACAATAAATTTATTGTACGCCAATCCAACTGGATACTGTTCATTCATGAAGAAAACGAAGAAGATACGTAGACTTACATCCTTAGATTTTACAGCCATAATGGTGATCGATGAAGAACTTCAAGTAAACTCAGTAGGTATTTTGGAAGAAATGGAAGTGAAAATTGGGGGATCAGCTTGAAGAACGCGAGGAGAAGATAAGCGGGAAAATGGAAAGTTCACCAGAGCGGGACGAAATATAAAGAAGCTTCTGAATGAGGGAGGGTATTTTAGTCGATTCACTTAATAACAGAATCAACACGCGAATTTAACCGTAATGTGCTTTGGGCCCCACTCACCCCCAAAAATAAAAGTTTCATCATGCAGCAGATAACTGCTTTAAACCTCTATTTTTTCATGTTTTTTGTGTTATGTATGTGGAAACTTAAATATTAAATCTTAAGTTTAATAATCCTTTATATTTTAAAAAAAGTATTTTGATGATGAAATATAGATTCATATAGTGTTCCTTGTTATATAGTGTATATGTTTATCAGAATATTTAGTTAAAATTTCTAGAATTATTATTGATAATTTTAGAGATTATATTTCTGTGTAAACAATGAATTATTATATTATCAAAAAATATTTTTAAACTTGTTATAATATTGTAATTTTATAAATGGACTATTATTATAAAGATAATTGTATAACGTCTCAGCCTGATGGTAATATTATCTGCTTTGGTTTAGCTAGGCTAGCATGACTTAAAATCACAACAAGTTTGCTTATTTATATATCTAAGATCTTTTTAGCTTAAGTTGAGTTATTACATACACTCCCTTGATGGACTATATTTTAGATGTAAAACGTGTTTCATAGTAACGTATTATAAAATGTTACTGTGAGTAACAAATTATGCTAAAAATGTTACTCACAATAATATTTTGTAAGTTAATGCCATTAAATAAAATGTGACTTAGAATGTTATTGAGAAATATGTTTACACTAGTTTTGTAAAAATATATATATATATATTATTTTAATGAATTGATTTAAATAATGGCTTGCTTTGGTCAAAAAAAATTTTCTCAAAATAAAAGAAAGAATACAATGCACAAACTATGATAAGAATATAATAAAAGAGAGAAGTACATTTCTCGAACTAATAAATTTTAAATTTAAAACACATTATTAAACAAATTAAAGAAAATGAATTACATCAAAATTTCATGGATTTTTATAATGAATAACATCAAATATCAAGATGGAATCATTTTACTTTAAAATTTTATTTTACGAACATTTTTTAACATTATTTCATCACTAACTACTGCCATAAATTCCCTTTCTCATTGCTTCTCAAATGGATAATACAACATTTCTTGCTCCATGACTTTGTACCACTTATCATTAGGGGCGGCAAAATTAAATTTAATTCGTTTAATTTATTGAAGTTTAGACCAATTAATAATTGGCTTATTTATTTATTAGTTCAGACTAGCTTAAACTAATTCATTTCAACTCATTTAAAATTAGATTGATATTCAATCCTAATTGATTTGAGAGAGATCTTGTCAAAATATTTTTTGAACACTTTTTTAAAAAATTTTGATATATTTTCTATAACCAAAATAAAGAAAAATATGATTTAATTAAGTACTAAAATATTAAGAAAGAACAAATGAAGTAAGCAAAACTTAGTAAATATTGGGTCACGTTGCGTCTTGACCAGCTCTATAACACATTACTCAATCAATTTTGACTCAACTTATTTTAACCCAATCAAATTTGAGTTGGATTAAATCTGGAGTCTTGACCCATTATAACTCATTCAAATTTAATTCAACCTGTCTAATTACCACCCCTGCTCATGATATTTTATTTATTTTTTTTAAAGAAAAAGAAGTGAAAGAAGAAATGTCTAGATTAAAACTACATTATTCTATTTTCCAAAGTTTACATGAATGGTGATAGTATATTTTAGTGATCTCCTGTTGTCGTGATTCATATTTATATAAAACGACTTATCTTTTAGATTATTCTTTTAATTTTAATTTAAGTGGAATTATTTGGTAGTGTATTAGTGCTATATTATAGTAACGATATCTTATTTGGTACACTTTTTCATGTCATTTATAACTAAATAATTTACTATGTATTAGTATATATAGTACTAATATAATGGATCTCTAAGTATTAATAATGCAAAGCAATTTAATATATGCATTAGTATGATTGAGGGCCTAATTGTTCCTCAAGTTTTTTTTATTTTACATCTTTTTCGCTATATTTATTAAGAATATTTTTGTAAATAGCATGCTATTTTATTTAATATTCTAAATAAGATAATGTATAAAAAAAAATTACTAATTAATGTAAGTATAATTAATACAAATTATAATGTACATCCTATTTAATATTATTTTATTACACCGGATCACATTTTAGATGGTTGATTGAGAATTTTAAATTATGAAGAAAGATATTTATTAAATTAAAAATTGATGACAATGATAGTGTGTTGTTGAAACGGGCCGGGTTCCAATGGTCCATCACAAAAGTCGAATCCCTATCAACCCGTCTCCTTGTCCAGACTAAGCAATTGGGGATTTGGGATTTGCTCGATTGGCAGGAAGAAACGAGAAATCTCTCTGATGGATACGCAGAAGGAGAAATCGGAGGGACTAATTTCTGAAGCTACTTTGATGCGCAGTGAGAACGAAGAAGCGGAGGGTAATGGGGGTCTCAGCTTGAAAACCCCAGAGAAGGCTATAATACCGGCATGTTCCAATGTCATTGAAGAGGAAGAAACTGAGATTTTAACGAATATCAAAGTGGTAAGTGGAAATTGCAAGGAAGTAAAGAGAGGAAAAAATTACCAAATTATGGTGACCGAAGAGGATCCTGGCAGTGGTTGAATTTTTTGAAACTTGGTTACTCATTTCTATTGCTGTTAGTTGTTTATTTGTATTGATAATCACTGGAGGAGGAATGTTTATGAAGTATGTAGAAGTTGGTTACATGAAAAATGTAGCATTTAGAAGTTGAATTAATCGTACTAATATTTGGTCGATTAATCAGATTCATCCTCGATTTTGTTGTGCAGGTTTCAGATGGAATAGACAAGGGTTTTGAAAGCTTCTGCAGCGACATGTTTCTGGTAGTCTGCAATTGCCCACCGTAAATTGACTAGTAGATTTTTGCAAATTGCATATTACTGCTATATCTTCGTGTGATCTCAATGGTAATGCATGAAATATAAATCCAACAGTTGAAAAGCTAGTTTAATAGGAAAAATATCATATTCAAATGTGCAGAAATCCACAGCTGAGATGAGGAAAAGCTTCAAAAGAAACATAGAAATTTTATCTCAACTATCAATAGACAGGGTAGCCCAAATTCGGACAAGTTTAAATGAGTTGCTCATAAATTGGTTGCGCCATACTCACCCAAGTTTGCACGGATTAAGAAGACTTGGGTCAATTAGGGTAGAAATACTCAGAACCTTTTTAGATTTGCTTGTTTGTTTATTATAATTTGTTTAATCACTAAAAACCTACCTTGAAAAGATTTTTTCAATAATGATGTCATATCTAACTTGAAAAAAACTACAAGAAAATTCCTTTGTCTTCTGACGAGTTCTCCTCTTGTTAACTTGGCTCAAATTGATCCCAACTTTTAGATTGATTGAATTGGATTGTGACCAATTTGACCTGTTGTTGAATATATGCCTAACATTAGACACACAAGTTTGGTTGTAGATTTTATGTTTCTAAATTGGAGACCCCCACTCTTCATGGAATAGATACTTATTATTGCCAAACTAGTTTGTGCTATAATTGGCCCCTTTAGCGGAGGGTCTATCAAAAACAGTCTCTCTGCCTTGCAAGGGTTAGTCTGCACATATACTACACCCCCCAAATCCCACTTGTGGGATTACACTAGCTATGTTATTGTTATATATTTTTGTCCCCCTTCTGTTTTGAGTTGCAAGGTTAAAGCTTAGTCTGTTTTATATAAGTTTGGAAATTAGCGGAAATATTTCCTAGGTCTCAAAAATCATAATACTTATTAAATGTTGAGCTTGTGATCTCAAACATTACTGGTTTTTTCTTTTCCTTCACTTTTTTTTTCCATTTCGAAAATTGAAGGAAAGGAAAAAGGAAAACGTGGATACTACTAAAGTGATGGACATTGGTGATTGTGTAGCCGAGAAGAAGCCTGCTGAGATCTCTGATAATGCTGTTCTGCGAAGGCTTCTTGTGAGTTGAAGTAATATGATTTGCGGTGATGTTTTTCCATAATTCAAAAAATGAATTGGTTTGGTCCTACATCTTTATTATTCACTGTATGATCTCAGCGGGGCCCCAGGTACTTTGATACTCCAGATAAGAGTTGGGGAACATGCTATAATTGTGGTGAAGAGGGTCACACTGCAGTTAACTGTACTTCAGCTAGACGTAAGAAGCCATGTTTTGTTTGTGGGAGTTTTGAACATAATGCTAAATATTGCGCAAAGGTAAGTGATGGAAATTGCTTACTCTTCAATTGAATATGTGGCCTCATACTGCTTGTGCTATTTTGCTTATTTTGGTGTAGCTTTCCTGACATCCTGTAGGATTCCTGTTCCAGTGGTAGGCTGGGATCTGGCAATCTTTCAGAATTGCTATATCGGTGATGTTACTTTTCATTGAGAGAAGACTGCATTGCTGGATCTTATGAGAAAACCTCTTTTGGGCCGAGGAGCTTGTGGTTTGTGTATATGATGCATAAGAAATGTTATTTACATGTACAGATGGCTTTTTCCTGTCGATTGAACTTATTTGGGCCGTTCATAATTGAGTTTGAACTCTTAAATTTCTTCCCCTTTGTCCTTCCCCCTTATCTCCCATTCTTCCCTCTATCTCCTAGTGTGTTGGGGGAGTCCTTGTTTTGACGATGGATCTATGTGTGAGCCTCAAATCCCATTAATAAATCTTTAATCTCAAGGAGCCACATAAATTTTAAGGTAGATGGAAGAGCCATATTGAATATTGATTTTGCTTGCAAAATAAAGCACATTGGAGCTATGCATTGTGAAGTTAACATGCATTTTCTTTTATTCTAAAACCCTTCGAGGTGACCTAATGGTTTGGGCTTGGGACTTCCATGTTGGAGGCCTAAGTTTGACACCCCTTGCTAGTGAAAGCCGGGGGTTTGCCTTCTACATCAAGTTCACCACACCGGGTTTACCTAGTGTGGGTTACTTCTCCTGTGTGGTTTGCGAGCTATTGTATAGGAGCGAGGTTTTTATCCTATGCGCACCCGAAAGGTAGGGCCTGTGGGTTTCCCTTGACATTATAGAAAAGTAACTTTGCTGAAGGGGTTGTTCGCTGGCTTAAGAATTGAGTGAGCAAAGAGCGGAAAAACCCTTCTGGTCCTTTGTCACCTTCTATTATTTATGTATTACTCCCCCTGTTCCAATTTATCCAATACTAATAAAATTTTGGGAGTCACACATCTTTCAAAAAGTTTAAATTTTTTAATCATAGTAAAAACTTCTATTTATTCTACATTTGCAAATTTTATTTCAAAGAAGTTGTGAAATTAATATTCTAATGCACTCTCAAAGTTGAGACGGGTTGATTTTTAAACTCTGAACACCTTCAACTCCCTACCCCAACCCCAACCCCAACCCAAAATAAAATCATGCCCTTTCTTTTGAAAAAAAAAAGGGTGTGTGTTAGCAAGTTTTTCTGTTCACCATTAAAATGTCCTCACTTCTGTGTCGTAAGTTGGCAGTGCAGAGATACATGATAGGAGGAGCCCAGTCATTGTTGATGACTTCAGTAGCAGTGTGTGGGGCTGTCTAAAAAAGAGTAAATAATTGTGGCATGCATCTCATCTTCAAATTGTATGCTTTGGCAAGAATTTTGTCCTAGTATAAAATATTGATATGACCGCTAGGGCTTAGTTCAAGTGGCAAAGATTGAGGGACTTGCGTCATAGATCCGTCCGCTGCACAATGTGAACTCCGCCTGGTTTCGGAGGCTGCAGTTGGTCCTAAAGATTGGCCCCACCCGGGTTTCTCGGTCATAAAACAAATGATACATGATATGTATGAATATCAGCTACGCAATTTCACTGTAGAACTCCTTGACCACTGAAGAATGCCTCTCTTTTAAATGTTCACCAAAGTGGTCGGGGCTTCTGTGCTGGTTATTGTGCTATTCTTGTCAGTTTACTTAAAGTAACATTAAATCATCTTTTAGTTTTTCTGCAGAGCCTTCATATATATATATATATATATATATATATATTCAATAGATCCTTGTGTATATATGAACTTGGCTAGTTTTCCCATGCTCAAGCATGTAGTGTATTGTTTGGTTGACAACATTTGAATAGTTGATTATACTGTATAGCTGACCCCAAGTAGTATGGGATTGAGTAGTAGCTGATTGACTGATGGTATAATCATGCAAATGGCACTGCAGCATCTCCACTTCAATCAGGGAAGCAAATTGTGCTTGCTTTTAGTTGGTAAAATTATTAGCTGCCATTGTGGCATGATTTAGAGTCTTCTATAGCTAGTGATGTCAGGCATCATCTGTAAGTTCTTCGATAATGTAGGTTGTGCAGGCTAAAGGCTAACTAGGTCATACCCATGGAGGAGTGAAGTGAAATTGTGCTTTCCTTGATCATAAAATTGTGATACTTTCGTTTATTGGACCTTAAAATACCTACTACATGTTTTCCATATTTCGACGATAGATGATAGAGTATGTTATGCACTCTGCTTTCTTTTTTTCAAAAAAAATTAGTAATGTTATATACCTCAGCATTAAGGGTATGCTATGAACTCTGCTTTCTTTAAGCAGGGAAAAGCTTGTTTCATCTGCAAAAAAGGGGGTCATCGTGCAAATGATTGCCCTGAGAGAAGTCATGGAAGATCCCAGAGTTCTAAAATATGTCTAAAATGTGGGGATTCTGGCCATGATATGTTTTCATGCATGAACAACTATTCCGCTGATGATTTAAAGGTGTGTTGCTGAGAAAACTTTCAACCTAGACTTATACGTTGTGTTTTCTAAAGTTATCCATGCTACATTTCTGCTGTTTCTTTTGATAGGAAATACTATGTTACATCTGTAAGAGTTTTGGCCATCTTTGCTGTGCAAAATACCCTGATAGTGGTCTGAGAGAGTTTTCCTGTTACAGATGTGGTCTCCTAGGCCATACTGGGTTGGTAAGTGGATGCCCTTGTAGTTAAACTTGTGTATGTTCTCCTGATTTAGAAACTATTTTTTTGCGCTTGCAATTTATCTGACATGTTTTCTGATACAGGCATGCACAGTATCTCGTGGGGAGACTAGTGGTACTGTGTCACTTAATCCCTGTTATAGATGTGGTGAAGAAGGTCATTTTGCACGCGAATGCACTAATAGCAGAGTAAATTATTGTATTCTTGTTTGACATATGCTTCTCTTTTCATTTTCATTCCCCTGTAGACTGTAGTCTTTAATTTTAACTTAGTTGTCCTTTGCTACATAGTATCTTATATTCATGATGAAATCGTATTGTTTTTCCTGTTTTGTATTTATAGGTCAATAAGCGGAATCGTGAATTATCAACCCCTAAGAAGAAAGTCCGCAAGAAAAGTAAAGAGCCAAAAGAGCCTAGGTCTGTACCTCGTGATTTTGGTATGGCATTGAAGAAGAAAGGGAAAAATGAAAGTGGATACACGTCAGGCTATAAGGTGAAACGAAAGGGCGGTTGGATCCCGGATGATCCTGAAGACTATCCACAATCTAATAATTGGAGAACTCCTTCAACTCCTAGAAATAAGAGAGCTAAGATTTCAAAATCCTGTTCTGGTGGTCATGCTTCTGTTTCTCGTTCATCCAGAATGTCCAACAGGCTTGATTTTGATAATTCCGCTTCTTATGGGTCAGGCAATTATCAGCACCATAGGTTTTCAACATCTGGTAATTTTGAACATTCAACTTCTTATGGGTCAGGCAAATATCAGCATTTCCATAGGTCATCAGCATCGCGATTTGGCAACAGTAGCCACAATAGGTGGAGGAGAAATAATGATTGGTAGCAGAAAGCCAGAAATGTTTATCATGTGTATATTTTGTTAAAAGCTTCTTGAAAAGGTTTGAAACTCGTCTTCGTGTTCATAACTACTGATTGCATAAGCTGATTAGTTCTTCTGGGGCTTCTCGGGTTGTTTATTCAATCGATGGAACACTCATTGATGCTCAACTTGATCTCATCAGATGTAGTTCCCCGTCATTTGTGTTTCTGTAACTTGTTGTGTGCCTTTTATTCCTTTCTCTTTCTTGATGCATCTTGAATTGTTACCCTTCTTTTTTCTCCTAAGAGGGGACGTGTAACTTTAGAAAGTACAAGTTAAAATGCCAACTGTAATGCAATTTCTGATTTATTTACTTTGTCTGCAGAAGTTAGGGGAAGCAAACAATTTACAAGTTATTACAAATTTGAAGATCTGTACAATCAGCACTTGTTAAATACAACTAATGACACATTTTAAAGCAACTAACATCTACAGATGCTATGTCAGAAGCATAATTCGATGTTTATTTTGATCTGTTGCTCTGTAACTATCCAATTTAAGCTTTATCCAAAAACAAATTGAGTTTTGTAACACTTTTAAGATATGTAGTGTCTAAAATTTCATGTGAGTAAAGTTCGAAGTTCAAACACTCTACATTTTTATTTGAAAGAGTACACGTCAAAAGAAATAAAAAAATTAATAACAAAATGTAAACTAAATAGCAGCGTCCAAATAGAATATGTTGAAGGAAAAATATTTTTTAAATAAAAAGGCATGTCGCCCATTTTTATTTTTATTTTTCTAAAATAAATCAAATTGGATGGCGGCCATATCCTTCTTTCTTTCAATTTTTCCATTAATGTTTTTTCGTCTTTCTCCTCCTCCTCTCCTTTGTATTTATCGAAAACGTGAGTCATTTCGTATAAATTATATATTAAAAGACTTAGTATCAAGAGAAATTCATGTGTAAGATTTGAGAATGTTTAAAAGTGAATTTGAGTTGATTGGAATTGAATAATTAGATTTCATGTATAGTTAGTACATACTTTATGTATACTAACTAATTTTTCAACTTTTTGAATAGATTATATTGTATAGTCAGTATATAGCTTATGGATAGATAAATTATATTGTATAGCCAGTATATATTTTTTATGATTTTGGAAAAAATTATATTGTATAGTCAAGGTATATTTTCATAAATTTATAAATTTTTTTATTTAAATAAAATATACATATATTTAATGTAAAATAATAACTTGATTGTATATATTGTATATTTGAAATTAGCCTTATGCTAAATGTTTAGAGAAAAGTATTACCGTCTCTTTACTTGACTAACTGAATTTAAATATACCCTTGATCTTGTAATATAATTTTTATACACTCCTAAATTCTTACTAAGTTAAGGAGTAATTTTTAATACTTATAGAAAATAGGAGATATATTTTAGTTTAGTTAGTACTCCTTCCGTCCCATTTTATGTGACACCCTTTTCTTTTTTGTCCGTCCAAAATAGAATGTCATTTTATTCAAATTGAAAATAATTTATCTTTAAAATTTTTTTTTACCCTTAATGAAAGAATTCTCAGTCATACAAATATTTAAGAATGGTTTTAAATAAGTTTTAAAAGTCTATTTTTTTAAAATATTATACCAAGTCAAAGAGTATCATATATAATATAATAAAAAATTAATTATTTATATAAAAAATATTTTTAAAATTATAATAATTTAGGAGTAAAACTAATAATAGTTAGTTCATGGTTGGATTTTGAGCCTTAAGTTGGCCCATTTTGCAAGTCCAGTCTGCAGTATCTAACCCAACCCGCCCAGAATACACAAGCTTCTCTGAGCCACATCACTCACTCTGCTGCAAATAGGGTTCTTGCTACGGAGAAGCTAGAGCTATCTTTCTTCGTAACCCTCAATCATGGCTGAGCAGACGGAGAAGGCGTTTTTGAAGCAGCCAGGTGTTTTTCTAAGGTGAGTTTGCTGGTCGATGCTATATATTTTGTTCTGTTCAAATCCGTAAGTTGGCACCAATTAGAGGTTAAGATTTGCGTTTTGTTTGGTTATCTGATTTCGGCAGCTCTAAGAAGACCGGGAAGGGAAAGAGGCCAGGAAAGGGAGGTAATCGATACTTTAAGAGTATTGGTTTAGGATTCAAGACTCCTCGTGAGGCTATTGAAGGTACAGATTGACTTGCTCTATAACTATGTTTCATTTGTTTCTGCATTGCTGAAAGCTCTCGTAATTGTTGTGAATATAGTTCTGTTGTGACAATTAGGCTATTTTCTCTCTGTGTATTCATATAGATAATGCAAACTAGTTAGAGATTGAGGATTGGATTATTTTTTGTTAATAATGTGTAGTTATAGTACATTAAGGGAAATAAACTATACTTGTTGTAGAACTTGTTAGCTAGGGACTCGGGTTTTTAAAGATGGAGGCGAGGTTACACATTTATCTGTTTAAGGCTGATTATTCTCTATTTTCCTTTCACCAGTCATGAGCATCATTCAAATATTATACTGGTAATAATTGGAATTCTCTGTAATTTGAAATTCAAATTTCTACCTCATAACCATTTTCATGTGGTTTTCTCTTGATTTTCTGTTAGATCTTTGACATAACTTTTGTCTTTGCAAAAACCTGATATTCCTTTGTTTCCTACTTTAACCAAAAAAGACTGAGTTTACTAGCACACTGAAAAATGCTTGTGCTGCTATTGCAAGAGACAGCCTTTTCATACAAGTAATAGAAAATTAAAAATGTCCTTAAATATCCATTTTTGTGACTTATGCAGAAATCTTGCTTCTGTAAGGTTCTCTAGAATGTGGATATTTTAGAAACGTACAGTTCTTCAGATTTCAAGTCATCTTTTATGTCATTTGCGCCAGTTGCCATTCATGCTTTCATGGCATTTCTGAAGTTATAATGTTGTGAATGAGTTTCATCCATTTTGCTGCTTTTAATTTCTGAGATAGTCGGTATTTTCCGAAATAAATATGATAAATCTATGTTCATATATTCATTCTTTTACCAATAGAAAAACTCAATTCTTATTTGTGAATCTTAACGTTGTTAGTTTGTTATTGCTTCTAATCTGCTGGGATTCTTTCACTTGTTATTACTACAACAACACACCAATTGTAATCCGACACATGGGGTACTTTAGAACCTGCCTTGGGAGGTAGAGAGGTTCCCGATTGATTCTTTTGCTTGTTATTTGGCTGATATTGTAGAAGTTCACCAAGCAACTATTTAGATTTATGTGCTTTTTTGAATCTTGGAACAATAAGTTTCATCTAATTACTGTAGTTACTTAGGCTTTCACCATAATAAAATTGCTATGGTCTAACCTAATCGTTTGGCCTTTTTGAATTTAGGTACATACATTGACAAGAAATGTCCATTCACTGGCAATGTTTCTATCCGAGGTCGTATCCTTGCTGGTACATG
>JAOTQJ010000096.1:20285474-20322534 GCA_025642045.1 Solanum sejunctum | reverse complement strand
GATCTACCTCTACCCCTCCGAATATCTCCCACAAATAACCTCTCGCAGCTCCTAACAGGATCATCTGTGCTCCTTCTCTGCACATGTCCAAAACATCGCAATCTCGCCCCCTCATCTTTTCGTACACCAAGGCCACCTCTAACTTTTCTCGGATGGTCTCATTCCTAACCTTGTCCCCCCTGATGTGACCACACATCCATCTCATCATTTCCATCTCTGCGACATGCATCTTCTGAACATCTGCCTTCTTAACTGGCCAACACTTCACTCTATACAACAACGATGGTCTAACCACGAATGCATATATTTATGATTTATAAGTTGGAGCATATCTCATACCAATCATCATGTAAAATACAACGAATGCGCATATTTATAAGTAATTTTATACACAATTCTAGTTTTTGTTTATATGCACTCATAATTAAAAAAATACATAATTATTAACTAAAATAAAATAGAAAAAAATATATTCATATGTTATGCCTGATTTTAATTTCGTACTTCATAATATTCACAATCGATTCCTCTCTCTCTTCCATAACTCAATCAGTCAACTACTAGTAATAAAATAAGACAATAATATGTTAAAATAACATTCATTATGACCTTTTTAATTTATAAATTATCTTTTAGATAATATTCAATTAATCTAAATATTATTTTCAATCTTAATATTTTTTTAACAAATCAAATTATGTGTATTTACTTTTAATCATATATGTATTAGAGAAGTGATTAACGAAAAAAACTAATGATCATTTTGAATATTTATCAGTACAACGTCATTTTATATGTAAATATATAAAAATTCAAATCATGAAATAAATAGATAAAATAACAAAACTATTATTTTGTATATAAAATACTTTGTATTAAATAATAAAGTTAAATATTTCTTGTCGGAAGAATTATATTCTTTGAACTTAAATCCTAAACGGAGAGATTATCATTTTTGCATTAGCAAAATTCTATTATTATCAATTAATTTGTTTATTTCCTTAATTAATGCTACAAATCTTTGGAATATGGTTTCTTTGAATTGATGATGATCATTTTTTAAAGCTGTAATTAATTCCTAAAATAAATTCAGTTAATAATCCCAAATTCCGTCAAACACATTTCTCTTCTCATTCCCTCCAAAGTCGACACCCCCACCTCACCTCCACCCACTCCCACAGTCGCAGGACCTCCATTAACCACTTGCTCCCTGGCTCGCTCTCGGTAAGTTTCCTGAAGTATTTCTCTTCTCATTTTCCCTGTTCAATTTGCTTCAACTACTCAAATTCGCTTTCATTTCAAAAACCCTAGCATCGTATTTCTGCTACTAGTTCGAATCTCTGTTTTGTCAAATAAGGAAGAGATATGCACTTGAAAATTTTCTGCTACTAGTTTAGGAACTTTGTTTTGTCAATTTTTTCTACTTCTCATAGCTTCGCATGCTGATGTATTCCGCCGTCTTCTTAGATGTATTACTGGCAATTTTCAGCTCTGAATTTCGTTTTCTTAACTCTTTTTTTTTTCTTGTTGCTGTTTACTTCTGCAGAGATAGAGTAGTCAGGGACTGTCAACATGTATATAAAACAGGTAATTAGAAGTCTATGACCCTAGATCATTTGTCAACATTTGTGTGTATGCTGACTTTGCTAGAATGTTTCGTAGTGATTTTCGTGTTGGAGCATTTCTTATGTTGTAGGTCATTATTGAAGGGTATAAGAGTTATCGTGAACAAGTAGCCACTGAAGATTTCAGTCCAAAAGTTAACTGTGTTGGTAATGTCACCTATATCCTTGGTATTTCCCATGAAGTTTAGTGGTGTTACGTTTTTTTTTTGAAACTTAGATATGTTTAAAATTTTCTTATGTGCAGTTGGTGCAAATGGATCAGGCAAGTCTAACTTTTTCCATGGTAAGTTATCCTGAAGTTTTCTGGCTCGTATTTTGATGAGTATGCACTTCTTTTGTTTATATATTTATTTATTTATTTATTATGTTCTGCAGCAATCCGTTTTGTCGTAAGTGACCTCTTTCACAACCTGCGTAATGAAGAAAGGCAGGCTTTACTTCACGTATGTTCAACATTTAATACTTAGAAATTGCAGTAGTTCATTTCTGTTAACACATTTACGATGTTTGTGATATCTCCGTTTTTTCCATATAGGAAGGAGCAGGTCACCAAGTGTTATCTGCGTTTGTAGAAATTGTATTTGATAATTCAGACAATCGAATGCCGGTAAAGTGTTGAACTTGGTATACATACACCTTTATGCCATTTATTCTGGACGAACAGTTTTGGCCTCGCCATATTTTCTGTCATTAATTTCTAATCTGCAGTAGTTGGCTGATATGTGGAGTATAATTTTGGCCACTCACTGTTGCATTCCTTCGGCTAAAGCATGTAAAACCATTTATGTGCAGGAATAGCCTGTGAACCTAAAATGTGATGGCTTCTATTGGTTCTTGAACTATTTTTACTTGCTTGTTCATTTTTCTCAGTGAGCTTTTCTTGTGACTCACAGTTCACTTACCTATCATATAGAAAAGAAAAGTGAAGCACACAATGTTTGAATATGATCTTGTATTCTTTAATATTCAGAAAACACTACTATTAACTTAAGCTCTGATGGTTAGGCAATTTCTTTTGTAAATTGAAATATATTTTCCTGTAGAGGAGAACATATCTCTTGAACAATATTTGATGTTTGATTGTGTTTTAATCGGTGGTGGACATTGATGACATGTTTGTGGTTGAGTCATGGACTTCATGGTTGGGAGATGTTAAGAACACGTGGCTTAACAAATGTATTAGTAACAGTGGTCGCAATGTTTCGGCATTGATAGGAACACATGCAAGTAAATATTGGTAAAGTGAGTTTCATAAGATAGCTAGATAAGATGCCCGCACTTCGTGCTGTGATGAATTTATTTAATTATCTTACTCATGATCATTGGTAATATTCGTTTATTCGAGTGATTACACTGTTCTGTCAATGATGTATTATTTCTTTCTGTCCTTTTATCTTTTCCAACAGATGTTTAAACATTTTATTCATCATTTGTGAGTGATTTCCTTGAATGCAAGGTCCATACATAATCCAAGTGTTATGCATCTTATTGGATGTGTTGTTTCGTTGACAAAGTAAATTAAGATGCAAAAGCACATCCTCTTTACTTTGATGGGATAGTATTTACCCTTTAGACATCTCCGTTTTGCAAAGATTGGCAATATGTGTCCACATTCTTAGTCTATTTGATTAACCAGTTCTAATATGAGTAATATATTGAATTAGTGCCTTTTTTCCACCTGTCACTTGAGAAGGACAATAAAGGCGTAAACAAAGTAATTCATCTATCTGGTTGTCCATCCACTGTTTCTCATGTTATTATAATAAAGACGTAAACAAAGTAGTTTTTCACTTACACTTCTGTTATTATAATATTGATAGTTTGGCAAAACCATGTGCTACGTGATTCAGAATACACGTGCAACGCATGCGCAGTAAAACTAGAGTATATATATATGATGTATACTCATAAATGACTAAGTTCGTTTTACCTCCATTTAAGATGATTAAATACTGGTAAAACATCTTTTTTCTGAAAGTTATATATTATGCCAAACCAAAAAGTGCAATGCCTTGTATGCACATTGGAGCTGGGCTCTGTTTCAGAAAAAATATCTATGGCGAACAATTTGGCACTTATTTTTGGAGTCAATTACTGTGAGCTATGTCCTTGTAAATTGTCAATTGATTTTGGAATATTACAGTTACCAGTTTCAAAAAGTTGATTTTTGGACGACTATTATGTGTTTTTTTTCCTATATAAAGGATTGCGCTTGGAATAGCCTCGGATTTGGAAGTTTTGGTGCTGCGCTCTTCAGTCCCATCAGAAAAGGGAAACTCGGGAACTGTTTCTAGCGGCGTTACACTTCAGCTATGATAGAAGAACTAGAAAAGGAAACTGTTATTTCCCTGTTAAAGATTGAAAGGATAATTTATTGTCAAATGTTGGAGTCGTAATTTCTGTAACTAAGTTACTGCTGAAAAGTAAAAGAAATATGCTGGAGTTATAATTACGCAAAAAGAGCTACATGGAAGGTCTCTTTTGTTCTCACCTCTAAAAAATGAGGACTGGTTTTCACTTTAAGTAATTTAGGATCATGTCTTTGGTGTAGAAAGAAGCAGAAAAAGTTTCTATGGTCATTGGAACAACTTGATTCTGAATTTTACCCCCTTAATTCAGATTAAATGAATTCTTGGTTCTAAATTTTACCCCCTTAATTCAGATTAAATGAGCTCTTTGAATCATGGAAGCTAAAGTAATTGGAAAATAAAGCGTCTGCTCCTACATTGTAATATAGCAGCTCAGGTTCGAAATACCTGCCCGTTGGATATTATTTAAAATAGGTTCGAAATACCTGCCCATTTGATGGGGTTGTTATGTAAGTTTATTTATTGAACATAATGGTATAGAATTATTCAACTTGTGGTACCAAGTTGGTGCTGTCAGGGGTCCGTAAGTCTGGTCTTTTTTAGATCATAGAACAAGAGATTCCAACAAGTCCATGTTATCTGACAACTCAGTGGCAAAACTTCCTTTGTGCGAATATGCTATTCTCTTCATACATTTGAATTTAACAGCAATTATACCCTCCATCTTTCATAAAGCATCTTCTATTTCTGCCAACCATATCGTTCATGCTATGCATATTGGAACCTTGCATCCATATTCTATGCGTGCCAAATGCTAATTTTTGTTTTATTGGAGTTCTCTTCCTTATAATAAGCAGTATTATTGATATGGTAATGGACCCATATTTGTGTAAAATACTGAGAAGATTGGTTAATTTCTGCTATGTCTTTAAACTCTATAATTCCAGTGGTTTTCCTTTGATGGAACAGGGATGAAAGGCATGTTATGATTGCTTCATTATTCAGTACTTGTGGATGTTGAAATACTATATTTTTTGACAGGTCGATAAGGAGGAAGTGCGTCTGAGAAGAACAATCGGTCTGAAGAAGGATGAGTATTTCTTGGATGGAAAACATATCACGTAAGTATTTTAAGAGTGTTGTTCATTCCTCCGAACTTCTTTTCCTCTGCTGTCACTGCTTCATGGAATCTTCTATTATGTTGCAGGAAGACAGAGGTCCAGAATTTGCTGGAAAGTGCTGGGTTCTCTCGGTCTAATCCCTATTATGTTGTGCAGCAGGGAAAGGTACATTAATATTGTTTTTCATCAAAAGTTTTTCTATTTCTTGTTCATGTCTTATAGTCTCCTCATTTTCTCTTGCAGATAGCATCATTGACATTAATGAAGGATTCAGAACGGCTTGATCTGCTGAAGGAAATTGGAGGGACACGTGTTTATGAGGAGAGGCGTCGAGAAAGTTTAAAAATCATGCAGGAAACTGGCACGTTACGAAACTTATGCTTCTCGAATATCAATGTTGTGTTGCTAACGTTTTTGATGATCAGGTAACAAGAGAAAGCAAATTATTCAAGTTGTACAATACTTGGACGAGAGATTGAATGAGCTTGAGCAAGAGAAGGAGGAACTGAGAAAATATCAACAGCTTGACAAGCAGCGCAAATCTCTGGAATACACAATTTTTGACAAAGAACTTCATGATGCACGCCAGAAATTGAATGAGGTACGTACTCCAATAGCAGAGTTGAAATAATGCTAAAATTTGCTCTTGGAGTTCTAATGTCAGTGTTCTTTGAGTTTTCCTTATCTGTACTTTAATGGTGAGTCATAATTACCTATCAATAAAATAAAATAAAAATGGTGAGTCATAGTTTAGAAAATGTTACACTTAGAACCCGAGATATTAAATAGTGCTTCTAGTGCACATACGATGAGAGTGAGCAAAGGCTGTGTTTTGATCCCATTAATTTCATGGATTTCTGCATTACACCTTTTTTTTAGGTGTTCTTACAACTGAACATTGTCGTAACTGTACTTTAAGTATTCCTCCGATCGTTTTATTCTAATGCTAGGTCACCTATAATATCTCGTATTCTTTCTCTTTTAGATGCTTTTAAAGCTCCTTTCAATAGGACACGAATTTGTTAGTCTGTTTGATGCTATTAATGTGGCTTGGGAGAACTGCTCCTTATTGTATTTAGAATCTTGTCCAGGGGAACCTGAATGTCCCATGATGGTGAATGCTCTTGTCAATGATAACAGATCATATTTTAGATATTGTGATACATGCAATTGTCTATATGGGTCATTTTATTTTGACGGGACTGTCTTCTGACACAGTTCTTTGTTGATTTGCTTAGTTATCAACTGTAGATTAATGCAGGACTTCGATTGGTTGTGATCTATCTGTCTACTTGGCTATGAAGCATATAGCTTAATGTACAATTACGTTCATCAATTGCAGGTGGAAGAGGCTCGGAACAAAGTTGCCGAGAACTCTACTAAGATGTATGAGAGTGTGCTGGAGGCTCATGAAAAGTCCAAGGAGCTGGAGAAGTTGTCCAAAGATCTGACTAAAGAAATTCAAATTTTAAACAAGGAGAAAGAAGCAGTAGAGAAACAGCGGACAGAGGCTATTAGAAAGCGAGCCAAGCTTGATCTTGATTACAAAGACCTTCAAGAAAAGATGTCCACAAATATTAAAGCTAAAGTATTCGTTTATTGCATGACAAATAATTCTTCTTCCCAATTGCAAGATTATAATGTCAAACTAGCTATAAGGATAAACATGTCATTTTATGCTTTCTTTAATTCAGGATGATGCACAGAAACAACTGATGATTCTGGAGAGAGAAGTTCAAGAAACAAAGAATGCACTCAATGATATCAAGCCTTTGCATGAGAAACAAGTGAAAGAGGAGGAGGACATCACTAGAGGGTATGGCGATGATTGCATGAGGCACTCTTTTGATCATAAAACCCTGACTGGCAAAATTTCAGAAAAAATGCTAACTTATATTTTCGCCACCGGAAAGAGTTTTGGTCCCCAAGCATATGAGATTTCAAGATAGACATGTTTTATGGGTCATGTGTTCCTTAAATTATTTCATCAAGGACCAAAAGAATAATAACCAATCCCCTTTTCTTATTTCTTGCTGGTTTCTTCTGATACATAGCTTTGTACCGTCTGGCTTAATGGCTGATGTTAATTTCATATAGCTATATGTGAACCAAAGATGCAAGATATGTGGTCAAGTTGTTTCATAGTATATGATTGTGATTGTCTCTTGTACTTTATCCCTGGTTTCTTTTTTCCTATACACTGGCTGTTATTATAGATCTGACAATCCTGGTGTCTTGTATAGGATTATGGATCGTGAAAAGAGACTTAGCATTCTTTATCAGAAACAAGGCCGTGCCACCCAATTTGCGAGCAAAGCTGCTCGGGACAAATGGCTCCAGAAAGAAATTAATGAGTATGAGCGAGTTTTATCTTCAAACTTAATGCAGGTAATATTCCTTGTTAAAATTCTTAGCGTATGGAGCGATTTGTTGTTATCTTACTCTTTAAGCTTTTGATTTATGAATGTTTAAGGACTCTCTGTCACATGTTGTATAGAAAATGTCTTTTGCTTTTATTGCTGTTCATCAATAGGGCAGGGAGAGGGGGAAGGCAACTGAAACTTTTAGAGTTGAATTTATGTTGTTCCTCCTCTGACAAGCATTTCATAGCCTAGACCCATCAACCCAGTTCACTTGCATCCATGTTGATTGAAATGACTAATCTGAATGAGTTGACCAATCACTAGCTCTCGTATTATAAGATTCTTTCATTGGGAGGCTTTTGGACTATCTTTTTTCCTCGAGATAGTGACTGATCACTCAACAATGAAACTAAAGGACAATGGCCCCAACAAACTAGACACATGCATCAAGACGTTTTGAGCGCAATTTACTTATCAATTGTAAAGTACCATCTAGACAGTAAACAATCGTTTGGTGTGAGGTATAACATATAATAATTCCAGGTTAAAATGTAGAATTATTTTATCTCATGTTTGGTTGGAGGTATTAGGTAGTCTTTGAATTATTTATCCCACCATATTTGTCGTAGTGATGGGATAAATTATCCAATATGCATGGTGGAATAACTTATCCTGGGATTAATTATCCTGGGATAACTTGTTCCCGACCAAACGACCCTTGGGAAGTATGACTAGTAAGGTAAATCAACCTATTGTATTGACAAGATGCAGGGAATCCATTTGCCTTTGATCTGAAATTTTTGAATGGCAGTTTGAGAAGGTGGAGTTCAGTAATCCAGTTTAGTGACCGAGGAGAGCTTGACAGGAAGACAATGAATTGAATGGTCCGAAAGTCACTATAGAAGATTGAATAAGTCTTAGTGAAGCTAGTCCCTTAATCAGATAGATCACCTGTGTGTATGTTGTCTATAATAAGAAAAATCCTAGCTACAGGTAGCAAAAGGGAGTAACAAAGGAGAAATTCATTAGGAGAGAAGATTAGGATTCCTTTGGTCCTTCTAAGGATCAGCAGCATACTTTGTGACTGATATGCCTAATATATATACTTCTTGATGCAAATGCATTTGCAAATAGTGAGATAAGAGGCTTACGATCAATAAAGTATGTGAGAGTGCACCAACTTTAGAATATGGGCGATGCATGATTGCAGGGTAAAGATGAACGATGTTAGGCTTTCATTATCTTATGGTTCCCAATTAGAAAGTCGGATAATTTTTTTTCAGTGAATTGTACATGAAAGATGGCATTGTTTGAAGACACAGAATTTAAGGAAGTGGGAGGCTTAACTATTATTGAGGTTAGATAACATGTGGATGTATCATGATTTATCGAAATTTCTAGTTTCTGTTATGAGTCTTCTACGATATTGGTTTGGCTTTACAAATTAATCAATTGCAAATTCTTAACCCAACAAAATAAGAATTGTTTATAATAGGCTGATGTTTCTTTCAGATTAATGTAATGGGAAGCTCTTGTAAGCTCCCTTTCCTTCTTTTTGCTTGTCACATTTTTGTTTGTCTTCTGTTTTTCACGTTAAATAAGAAGCTTCATGTTAACTACAAAACTAAGGAAAAGATTAATACTCGTTACCATCACTGTGATTCTCTATTTAATTGTCTTAATTTCTTTTTTTTTCCTCTCAGGAGAAAAAGCTTCAAGATGAAATTGATCAGCTCAAAAAAGACATGAGAGATCAAGATGATATAGTCAAAGTTCGTAAAGTTGAAGTGGACAAAAAAGAATCCCTCATATCTGGTTATCGAAATGCTTATAATCAGTACATAGTGAATAGAGACAAGCTGCATGATGAGCGGAAGTATGATTATTTTCAGTTATCTTAAGGTTTATATGAGTGTTTTTTGAACAGCACTACTTTTTATTTAGAAATATTTGAACTCTGCTATTTTGTCTTTTGTTCCATCCCAGGTCTTTGTGGACACAGGAGACTCAGCTGACTACTGAAATTGAACAGCTCAAGGCTGAAGTTGTGAAGGCAGAGAAAAGCCTAGATCATGCAACTCCTGGTGTGAGTAACTGCTTTAGCATGTCATCTATGTACAGTCCTCGCCTAATTCCAACTTTAAAAGCTTATAAATACTTTTCTTTTTCCCTTGATTTCATCAATGATAGTAATCTGGTCTTCTAATATTTAATACCCGATTGATAAAAGCAATAAAAAGTATTTGACACCTGATAGCCAAATGGCCTGGTATATGTCTATATGGTTTTGTTTATTCAACTTTTTGTTGGTCAGATTTGGTGCTTTGAATTGCTGCTGTTATCAGTAGGTTTTATCATAAACTATGTTGCTCTTTTGGTGCCGCACCCATGTCGACACGACATGGGTGTGGGTGTGAGTGTGAGTGTGGGATCCACGTCCAATTTGGTTAATCGGTTTCGGGTACTTTGACCAAAATCGATAGGAAAGTTTGGAGAGTTCTAATAATCGTGAAATTGAAGAAAATGGAATACTTTTTTCTTTTTATATAGAAATTTCTATGTCACTCCTTTTCCTTTATCATCTTCTAGGTTTCTCCGCAAGTTCTCCACATAATATCTCATAATTTAGGTTTCATCACTCTATTTTTGGATATTTTAATTATTTTTATGCAAATCACTACACCTTTATCCATATATGGATCCATATTCCCCAATCTTAAAAATTAGATCATGAAAGATCCGGCCTCTAGATCCAGATCTGTATCGGACACCCGCACTCGAGTCCGAGCAACTTAGATCATAAAAGATGGGCAATTATGTATTCAAAGGGGACGATGGTCTTTGGAAATCCCTTGGGTTCAGCTCTTGAGCTTAAACCAGTTCGAAATGCCTATCATCACGAGTTGAGGTAATTGAGGAATTAAAATTTTCTGGAGTGAAAGAAATCAAAGATCTGGGGAACTGTGATGTATAAGTAAAATGTAGGTGTTTTGTGTCACAACTTACGAGACCTATACATGGTAGATGGGGTATGTCTAGTATAGGTTAAGAGACAAGATCACCGGAAAGAACTTACCCAGGTGGTATCACATGTACAATACAATAAACATAGAAATAGGGAATGTACGAAGGAACACAAAACTGTGATAGGCCAAACTGACCCTGAAAATGGATAGGCTCTTAAGTCTGTTCTATGTAATTCTTAGTTAACTCAAGTAATAAACCTTTGAGATATTTCAGTTTTAACTTTCTGAATTAGGGGTCTTCTCATTTTCAAAGCATCTACAATTATTTCTATCATGATATTGTCTGAGACAGCATTCCCATGTTTGTCCCTGGTTGTTGGGTCTTTATTCTGAGGGAAGAGGGAATAGAAGACAAAACTGGGATGGATGATTAACCATGTCATTTATTTAATGGGATGTATTCCTGCGCAATGAATATACTAGATTTCTCATTCTACTTTTTTTTCTTTTTTCTTTTTTTGAAATACACAGGATATTAGAAGGGGTCTGAATTCTGTAAGGAGGATATGCAGAGAGTATGAAATATCTGGAGTATTTGGACCAATTTGTGAGTTGCTTGAATGTGACGATAAGTTTTTTACAGCTGTAGAAGTTACTGCTGGAAACAGGTAGTGATCAAAGTTCTGCCAAGGACAAGAAGCTGCTGATTATTGTCTTGTGCAACTTGCAAGCTACAACACTGCTTTGAATCTGTTCGGTGCTTCTACTGACATGACTTGTCCTCTCTGTCTTTGCAGCTTATACCATGTGGTGGTTGATAATGATGAAACATCAACTAAAATTATTAGACACCTCAATGCACAAAAAGGTGGACGAGTTACATTTATCCCATTGAACAGGGTTAAAAAACCACATGTTACTTATCCACAGGGATCTGATGTCATTCCGCTTCTGAAGAAATTGAGGTTTGCTGATTCATATTCTAGAGCATTTGAGCAGGTAATTAGTTTCACGTAGTATTGCAATATTCTCAATCACTTCAATCATGACCTTACCGGCCTTTTGTAGATGGTCCATTGGGGCTTTCATGGTGGTTTTGCACTTGCCTAATCTGTTTAGAATCAGGACAATTTAAATTTTTGTTCATGCACAGATTACAGATATATAGTTCTCTGTTAGATCTTTATAAAGTTCATTTTTTTTTATCAGAATAAACAAAATTATTAAGTTGTGGTGTTTTTCTTCTCTACTCTTTTGACTGGAAGTTTGACTGGATTGTGGAGTAACCATCTCGATTCAATTTGTATTTTTGTTCTTTAGTTTTAGTATATTCAGTAGCGGTTAACTACTTCTCACACCTATTATTCCAGTTAAGAGTTTATATATTTATCTCTGCTAGGTGTTTGCAAGAACTGTAATTTGTCGAAATCTGGATGTTGCCACCAGGGTTGCTCGTACTGATGGGCTTGACTGTATCACTCTGGAAGGTTAGGTCTTGAGTCACCTTATTCTGACAATTTTGATTGGTTTAGTGTTTTATTAGCCTGATCTAACCTGACTAGTTTTGCAGGTGACCAAGTTAGTAAAAAAGGTGGCATGACTGGTGGATTTTATGATCATAGACGCTCAAAATTGAGGTTTATGAGCACCATCAAACAGAATACAGTGTCCATCAACCTGAAGGAGCGTGAACTTGAGGAAGTTAGATATAAACTTCAAGATATCCTTACTGGGTTTCTTTACATCTTAACATTGTCCAGTACCCTCTTTATTTTGGTGTGTTTTTCTTTTCGATCTTTGCTAATACTATTGCCGAAGGTAATTCCCTAGACTTCTGAACACACTTCACTCATTTCGTGCTGGACATCACACATCTTTGACTACGTTACAAGACCAATTGTTTCTAGCAACTGTGGAACTTTAGCTAAGTAGTAGGTGCTAGCACCTGTGGAATTTTTACTTGGATAGTATGGTTAGAACTCAAACTAGAAACTTACTTGATGAAACACTTCCCTCATCACTTTAATTTGCTTAAGGGGTTAACAGTGCACGAAGCGCTCCTTTTCTAGTGAGAGGTGGGAGTATATGTACAGCCTTACTCATCCTTTTGTGCAAGAGAGCCTGTTTCCATGCTTCAAACATGTGACCTCCGACTTGTAAGTTCATCGAGGAAGCAACTCTGCTGTCACGTTGTTGTCTATTCAATTTCATGTGAATTTGATTCTGTGTATAAATGCGCCATGTGCATTTAGTTAAATTGCTTGAATAGTTCTAATGTATCTTATTTGTGGGCTTTTAGATGGACTATGGGGACAGCTTATGAATGCTATTTATTTGAAATATACAGACAGACGTTCCAAAATACCAGTGGTTAGTGCTCTATAAGTTGGATTAGACAGTGTGGCAATATTTTTCTGGTTGACATCCCGTGTGCATTGTTAATCAAATCAGTCTTTTTGGTTTAAGGCAGCACAGAAAGTTAAGGACTGGTAGGTAGGCTGGAAAATCTGAAAGGACAAAATCTTGTCAAAGACAGCCTGTGTGGTGTATGATCTCTATTAACTAGTACAATTTGATCATAAATCTACTAACTTAAGCTTGGAATGTATTCTAGCAATTAATGGGCGCTGAGATTATGGAACGTCAATATGTACAAAACTAGTACTCTCCCCCGTCTCATATTATGTGGCACCGTTTGACTTGACATGGTGTTTAAGAAAAAAGGTAATACTTTTGAAATTTGTGATCTAAACAATCCTTAGATATTTGTGTAGTTGTAAATTATTTCATTAAGGTAGAAATGGAGTTTTAAAGTGAAATTGTTTTTAATTATAGCAAGGTAACATTCTTTTAGTTCTTTTTTGGTCTCACGGGCTTTATTTATCCAGTGTTATAAGGATGTTAATATATTCCTTTCACTTTTTATGCTTTCACTTAGCTTTTCCCACAGATAGACCAGAAAATTAATGAACTTGTGGCTGAGCAGCAGAAAAATGATGCTGGCCTGAGTCACGACAAGTATGAGTTAGAACAGCTTAAACAAGACATAAGTAATGCTGAAAGACAGAGACAATCCATTTTAAAAGCTCTTCAAAAGAAGGTGCTTCCTGTTGAAAAACTTTTGGATCTCTTGCTACTACTGTGTTTCTTCTACAATTAGAGATTGTCAATATGTGCAGGAGAAACTGCTTGGTAATATTCTGAGTCAAATAGATCAGCTCAGAGCTAATATAGCCATGAAACAAGATGAGATGGGAACAGATCTTGTTGATCATTTAACACCAGAAGAGCGAGATTCTTTGTCACGTTTGAACCCTGAAATCACAGATCTGAAAGAGCAGCTGATTGCGTGCAGGGCAAATCGGATAGAGGTTTGTTGATGTCAAGATTACTTAAGTCAATATATGACATATTGATACGAATCAATTTCTCATTTTCTATTGGCTTTTGTAGACTGAAACTAGAAAAGAGGAGCTTGAGATGAATCTGTCAACAAATCTTGAAAGACGAAAACAAGAGTTGGTGGCAATGAATTCTTCTGTCGACATTGATATGCTACAGGCTGAAGTTGAGAGCAAGAAGCAGGAACTTAAGGATGCGGACTCACTAGTTGACCATGTGACTAAAGAGCTTACAAGTGAGTCAGTCATTATTCGATTTTGAATCTCTTGGTATTGTGTACATTCGACATTTTTAATACAGAAGATGGCCTGCGCAGGGGTTTCTCAAAGTATAGATGAACGAAACAAGAAGCTCAAGCAGATCAAACAGGAAAAGGATAATCTGAAGGCAAATATTCTCATTTCTATTTCAACCTCACATGGCCTGTTCTGTTTTGTGCTAATACATAATTTTGTTACAGGCTCTTGAAGATAAGTATCAGAATACGCTTCAGGATGAAGCAAGAGAACTAGAGCAGCTGCTAAGTAAACGGAATACCTATCTTGCCAAGCAAGATGAGTACTCTAAGAAAATTCGGGAACTGGGCCCGTTATCCTCTGATGCCTTTGAGACGTATTGCTCTTCCCTAATATGCTTATATCCTTTTAAATATGGAGAATCTTTTTATTTTTGTTTCTTGTATTGTTTATCTTGATAGAATTTCTTGTGCTAGAAGTAACGAACATGCAGATATAAATACAACCGTGAGTGACTATAATGATCATAAACTCTTATGATGAAATTGTAAGGTGAAGAGGATCCTTGACGGTATGCCCTTTAGGTATTCAATAAAATCTAATGAAGGAAGGTACATTGATGCATATTGGAAAAAAATTATATAGTAATCTTTTCTTTTAATATTCTCTAGAAAATGAGTTGGAGCTTAAGTTGTTCCATATGTTTGATTTGTTTGGTGAACTTCCATGGGATGTTAGAAACTTAGAATAAGGCCATCTCCAACCCACTTTGTATTTTTACTCTCCAAATATAGAGAATAGAGAGTGTTTGGAGATAACCAACTCTAACCCAAATCTCCATTTCTCCCTTGAAAGAATCTTTTCTCTCACCTCAATATTATATTTTATATCTATTTCATTTTTATTTTCAGTTTTCATAGTATATATCCTTTGTTTTTTCCCCAATAATCACCCTATATGATCTTCGTGTAATATAAAATTTTATTCTTTTCAAATTGTTTATTTAATATAAAATGATATTGTATTTTAAATAGCATGAATTGCAAGCAAATATTATATATTTTACATATTAGTGGACAAGTCAAATAAAAGTGAAATCATTGACGAAGTTATTATGTTATGTGTTGTATTTTTATCTTGTATTTTGACTTATAATGTTATATATTGTATTTTTAAATTAACCATTTCATCTTGTATCCCATTATTCTGTGTACTAAATATTCCCCTATTCCATTTTGAACTATTGCATCAAGTATTTTCATGCTCATCTAAACAAAACCTTACTTCATTAAAAAAATAGTATTGTCATTCTCGTTAAAAGGTGTGGTTTTAATAATTTATCATTACAACGTAAAAAAGTAAATTGTTTGAATTATCATTAAAATTTTGTGTATTCTTTACATAGTGAAAAATAATTATAATTTTAAATTACATATTTAAAGTGACAAAAATTTAAAATATTATTAATTTGGGATGGAAGTAGTATAATTGCAGATAGTATATTTTTTAGATGATATTTAAGTGGAGACAGGTAGAGGGGTGGACCCATTATCTTCCTAGTTTAGAAGGTTGTAGTTGGTCCAATGGACAGGTGGAGACAGGTAGAGGGTGGACCCATTATCTTCCTAGTTTAGAAGGTTGTGGTTAGTCCAATGGATAGGCCACAAATGGATTTCTCGGTTATTAAAATAAATGTAAAAAACAAAAAAAAATATATAAATAATATTATAATAATTTTAAATTATGTATTTAAGGTGATGTATACTGTATTACATTAGAAAATAATTAGTGGTCTTATATAATGAAAATAATCCCCACTTGTGGGATATCACTGGGTATGTTGTTGTTGTTGTATATAATGAAAATAATATTAAAATATTTTAAAAGTGAAAATTTTGGAGAACTATTATTCAATCTCTATAATAGAGAATAGGGAGCATTTAGAGTGTGGTTGGAGAGCGTACTCTCTATTTTACTCTCCAAATATAGTAAACAGAGAGTAAAATAGAGTGTGGTTGGAGATGGTAAAAGACCTAATGGCTAAATTGCCTTATTTAAGTACATCTTCTTTTTGCATGTAAAAAAGAACCCTTAAGACAAAGAACTTAATTATAAGCTATTGTCGCACGAGTGCTTGGAATCATCATTCATCAAACATTGTAAATTGTCATATGAGTCCGTTCCAAGTGTTTGCATGTAGTTGGAATGATGCTTTAATTAATTCACGGCATAGAAGTGAACTCTCGCGTATTCTTGCAGCAGAACGTTGAAATTTTCAAGTATAGACATATTTCTGATACATCTGGGTGCCATGAGGAAGATAGGGAATCATGTGAAATTGATGGTTGTTGAAAGTGAGGTGATAATTTGGCATCTGTATGACTGAGGAAAATGTCTAGATTGCTGTCTTATCTTAAAACTCAGAGAATAATTTTGTCTCCATCTCTTTCCGTATTTAGTTTTATCTTGTTCATACTTGTGTGTTGGCTGCATTTTGTTGCTCAAGAGTAAGACAATAAGCTATCATCCATTCTCTGCTTTTTACAGTTGCATTTCCTTTTTAAAACTTAAAAAATTTCTATGCTTCTTGACAGGAATAACTTCTAGACCTGTAGCTTTTCCTTGTTGCCTGCTACCCCTTCTAAAAAGTTTAGGAAAGAAAAGGCGGAGATACTATAAAGAATGCCTTTAAAGTATAAACCTGCGTTCAAGTGTTAGGTTGTTTAAATATGTGCATGTGATAAGCCTTTTTGACCTCAAAAATCTTCTTTTACACTAGGATCAAGTTCTTTTAAAAAAGTAGAGGTGATATGTATGCATGCAATATTACCTTAGACAGGTGTATTGTCTTTTGTTCTTCTGACATAATGGCTGGAACTGCTTAATCGCTAGTTGACTATAAATATAATGAGGGTGTTTGTAAATGTAAAATTAATGCCATTGTTTTGGTGATTAATGTAAATTCTAGATACAAAAGAAGGAACGTAAAAGAATTATATAAGATGCTGCACAAGTGTAATGAGCAGCTGCAACAGTTCAGTCATGTAAACAAAAAGGCACTTGATCAATATGTAAATTTTACCGAACAAAGAGAAGAACTCCAAAGAAGGCAAGCTGAACTGGATTCTGGGGATGAGGTATATAAAATATGTATTTTGTGGATGTGAACTTATATATTAATATTTTGATAGCAGTTTTGAGTTTGGCTTCCTTCATTTGTATTGCATCAATCTTGGCAGAAAATCAAGGAACTTATATCTGTTTTGGATATGAGGAAGGATGAATCAATTGAGCGCACGTTCAAGGGTGTGGCTAAACATTTCCGTGAAGTATTCTCTCAGCTTGTACAAGGAGGTCATGGGTTCTTAGTTATGATGAAGAAAAAGGTTGGTTTTGTTTTTCGCATAGCACATTATTTGTCTATTCCATTGGCTGTCTCTTGCTCATTTTGATACTTCCTCTTGTTCTGTTTGAAGTTCTCATTAAAGGTACACTAGCAATAAGCAAAGTGCAAATATAGACTTCTAAGAATTTTAATTTTGGAAATGGAAATGTGTGAAAGTAATAAAGATGGTTACATATGGCCGAAGTGCCTCTCCACAGTGGAAGGTATATTATGTTGTGTGTATAATGACAATTGACAACCATTTACTTTTTCTTTGAAACTTGTCACAGAATTTGACTGATGTAAGTGAGCTAAAGAAACAGAAACTCAATAGACAGTGCTCAACAAATTATTTGAAGAGAAAAACTTGAAAAACAATAAACTAATAGGTTGGTGATATAAGAAAGTGAAAGCATATTGATTGCTGAACTTCTTGAATGCTTAGCTGGCTTAAAATATCAAAATATCTCACTTATGTAGTATTCAGTAGATTACATATAGCAAGAACTTAAACTTCAAAGCATGAATCCAATAAAATTCAAAATGAAAAATGGAGAGATGAAGAGGTTATAATAAATGGAGTAGCACTTAAACACAGCGACAGACATAACTGTATGGTGTAATAGTTATGCGAGTGTTCCTCTGAGGAAAAAGAGGGGGTTGGGTGGGGAGGTATGCATATTTGGCCAGTTATTATTATCAGACTGCACCTGTATAAATGAACTTCTGGAAGTGCATGGGTCTGTGTAAGTTGGCTTTCTTGAATGATGACGATAAGTAGAGTCTTATGTTGTTGCTTTTAGGATGGTGAGGAAGATGACATTGATCCTGATGATGATGAACCACGTGCTGATGTAGAGGGAAGAGTTGAGAAATATATTGGTGTTAAAGTGAAGGTATGTATTTCTTTCAATTTTATCTTCTGCTGTTTGTGATCGTCTCATCATTAGTGAAGTCTATTTTGGAGCAATATTTCCAATAATCACACAAAAAAAGTAGTCATGGAAATCTTGTGCTGTTTACACCATTGTTTTCAAATCTGCATATTTTGAGCTAATTTCCAATTTGGTACTTAGATTGAATTTAATGTTCTTACTATAGGTGTCGTTCACCGGACAAGGAGAAACACAGTCAATGAAGCAGTTATCAGGGGGCCAGAAAACTGTGGTGGCGCTGGCACTTATATTTGCCATACAAAGATGTGATCCTGCCCCTTTTTATCTTTTTGATGAGATAGATGCAGCACTAGATCCTCAATACAGAACAGCTGTGGGGAGTATCCTGGAGTTGAAATTATTTCCTGTATTCCTTCTCTCTCTACTGTCTCCATGTATACCTCCTCGTTTCCTTAAACTGTAATTTGCTAGATATGGTTCGTGATTTGGCCGACAGGGGTAGCACGCAATTTATCACGACGACATTTCGCCCGGAGCTGGTGAAAGTGGCTGATAAGATATATAGTGTGAGCCACAAAAACAGAGTTAGCAAGGTCACTGTTGTGTCCAGGGAAGGAGCCTTAGAATTTATTGAACAGGATCAATCACATAATTGATTGAGGTGAGCAATATAATATGCTAGCATATGATGTATCCCCAAATAAATTCCTTTTCACAGTTCTGCCTCTACTCTTGAGTCTCTGAGGTTTACCGATCAGAATCACCAAAATTCCAACCTCCTGAAAAGAAAAAAACTAGTACTAGGAAATTTAAAAGTAGAGGTTTTTGATCTATCCGTAGTTAAGCTATTGAATTTGTTTTTTGATTAAACATTTAATTGTTTATAATTTTATTTTCTGGTAAAGTGGCACAGGAGGTATGGATGGCAGGTGAAGAAGCTCTTCTGCTCTACTACGCTGCTTGTTATTGCCGATGCTGAATTGTCGGTTTTGTTGAATACTAACTTTAAATGAGTAACGGGTGTTTGCTGGATCATTTCTGTAAATGTAGAAATTTTTATTGATGTTGCGTTTACTAAATACAACCTCAACTTATGTAATATATGAACAGAAATAACTTTGTTTATTCCCTTATATTTTCTATAGCCTTGAACCAAGCCTCAAGAGTTCCGAGGTGAACTAATAATACATGGTTAATTTTCAGTAGATTTTATTACAAAATTAAGGAAAAAGACTCATCAACGTTTGCCTCAAAGTACTCTGAAATATAAAAAGACATGATCACCCTACAATTACTTTTTTAGCAGTAACAACTCATCATATTCATAATCTATAGCAATTAATAATAACAACAACAATAATATATATTCAAAGTGCAGCCCTCAATGCAATTTCTGCCTTCTGCTCTTTCGTCCAGTTTCAATAAAGAATAACAACTTGCTTGCTTTTCTTGCAAATGTCTAAGCCCTTGTATTCCTAAAGCACTGGTTGCCCCATAACTAACTTCTATAGAAGATTTAATAGTTCCTTTTGTACCTACTCTGCTATTCTGAATCCAGCTGTTAACATGATGAAACTCAACCCAAAAGCTGAAGGTCACACACGCTGTAGTACCAATGCTGTCTTTTAATTCGTTTTCACTGGCTGAGTTGCGAGTCCAAATCCAAAGGAAAATAGGGGATTGTAGTTGCGGTCATCGACATTCATAGGAAGCTGGTCCACTGACTTGAACCAAGTCCTAGCAAGTTTACCAGTGAAACCATAGTCACCAAATAAAACATCTGCAACACCTTGGCCTTCAGTCCCCGGGAGCCAAGCAGCAACAACTGCATCTATTTTATCAATGTAAGGTTCTAGCACAACTGGACGACCAGAGATGATGACTACACCACATTTCACAGCCCCACATACATTATTAATAGTGCTAGGACCAGGTTCTGTTATTGTAAGATTTGAGCTATCACCATACATCTCTGCATATGGGACTTCACCTACTACAACAATGGCATAGTCGAATTTGTTTGACTTCACAAAGTTTGCATCAGGATTCTGCTGGTAAACTACTTGTGTAGACGGATCCACAGTTTTCTTGATAGCACTTGAAATGGTGGTTCCTGTCAAATACAGAAATCCATCAATATATCTCTATAATGCTAGACATATAAATGAATTTCATATTACAAGTGCAAGAATTAATCCCCCACGAAAAGTGGCGTTAGTAAAACCTCAAAAAAACATGTTTCTGCTATCTTGTGTTATTATCCCTTATCAAAAGAAGGCATACCAACTGTTAAATCATTGCCTGCGACGCCCTGCCATTCTACTGTCCAGCCTCCGCACTGGTAGCCCAAATTGTCTGCATGAGTTCCAGCTACAAGTATCTTTGATGCTTTCTTTGGAAGGGGAAGTAAAGGTTGACTAGTGCTCTTGCCGTTCTTCAAAAGGACAAGTGATTTCCTTACTGCTTCCCTTGCCAACTCTCGATGCTCCTGCAGAGAGGCAGTGAAGCATGTTAGAACACATATAAAAGACATAGATCCCAAGAATTAAAACAGTTTCTGAATATCAAATATACCTGACTACCGAGTTGGTTTACAAAGCTAAGGTCCGCCAGAGGGTTGTCAAAGAGACCCATGGTAAACTTAACTCTCAATATCCGCTTCACAGCATCATCAATTCGGCTCATGGGAATGATATTATCTTTAACTAGTAGAGTCAGAGTATCAATAAACTCTGTGTAGTTATTTGGAACCATAACCTGCAGCGTAGATGAAACAACAACATAAGAGTAACTAAAACTATCATTTTGATAAAATGATTCGAGATCAAACATAACAAACCAACCATGTCAATTCCTGCTGAAATTCCAGCTTGAACTGAATAAGTGTAATTAGCATGAGGTGGGCTTGTAATCCGGTCAATGCCTTGCCAATCGGAAATGACAAAACCCTGAAAAAGACACAAGACCACAAGAGGTGTTATACATGTGTGTGTATATATATCCCTACTTAACCTTGACTTACTGATTCTGAATGAGTTGAGCTGAGCTGAGCTAATCATTTTTACCCTGAAGTTGAGCTTGTCCTTTAGGAAGCCAGTGACAAGATCTCGGTTAGCATGCATTCTTTTCCCATTCCAGCTTGAGTAAGACACCATCACCGTTGAAACACCCTTTACGATTGAATCATAATAGGCAGGCATGTGGATGCCGAACAAACCATTTGAGTTAATTACAGTGTTATTTTCATCAATTCCCCTCACTGTTCCACCATCTCCCACAAAATGCTTGGCGCAGGCTGCTACCTTTGACCTTAACAAGTTGAAAGTGCAATCAAACAAATGTTCCACAACAAAGGATGATAAAAATAGAAACATCAGGGTTGGTGGTTAGAAGAAATTCAGAATAGTAATAATCAAAATGTCACAATTATTCTAATACTGAAATCATTATCTTAAACAATACTTAAACTCACTTTAACATTATTGTAAAAAATACTTAAACAGTTCAATTATATTTTATACAAAGATCAGCAATAGAGAGACTTGCTAAAGGTCATTGTCAAGATAAATAACTATGCTGGACCATGATAGATCAGTTGTCTGTTGTTACCAACAAGTATTGGTCAATGGCATTGATTCCTAGATCTTCAAATCCAATCTTGCCCCAGTATGTCATTAAACTTCCATGTGAAGTGAATAAATGACATAGATACTAATAAACATCACTACGTTCCACCAATCATGTCGCCTTCTCAAAAATAAAATTATCTTCATGAAGGAGTTAGTAAAATAGAAGGGGAGCCTTAGAATAGCTAGTAAAGTTGTTGTCATGTGACCAGAAAGTCATGGGTTTAAGCTTTGAAACAGCCTCTGGAAGAAATACAAAGTAAGACTGAGTACAATAGACCCTTGTGGTCAGGCCCATCCCTGGACCCTGTGTATAGAGGGGGCTCTAGTGCACCGCGCTTGACCTTTTTTCAAGGAGTTAGTAAAATAATCATAATTTTTTTTCCTTTTGATCAAGTAATCTTCATTTTTATTCCTAAGCAGCCGACTGGTGTAAATCATTAAACAGGAAGAGGAAAGTAGTGGCTGTGAAAATTGATAGAGATTCATACCTTCCATCAACAAAGGGAACACCCTTGCGAGAATTAGCTGGCAGATCTCCTTGTAAACCAGGAATTATCTCTGTCATGGTCCGCACAATATTGTGATCTTCGCTGTAACTTTCATAACAACGGCCCCACCTAGGGTCTCTGCATACCTACCATTACCAATTATTCAGATAACAAAGAAATCGCAATGCAACTATTCCAAAAAGTTCATTCATATCATATCATATCGACTTACTGCAATGCAGGGAGCAAACACATATGGAATTCCTGTGGCTTTAACTTCAAGTGCAGTTGCAGCACCAATCCGTTTCACAAGATCAGGGTCCCTGCATTAAAGTGACAAAGTTTTAACTCAAATAGGTGATAGACAAGCATTAGAAGATTCACGGAGCGTTAGTAGAAGTTGAAAATACATATCAGGATCATTTTCTTTTTTGAACATGATTGACCTCGATACCAAAGATCGTTTCTTGATCCTAAGGTATCAAATGATTGAGAGGTGAAAACTACCTATCATGCATCTCTATTAATCACATTTAAGAGAGGTGCTCTCACTGTATTAGTAGCTTCCAATAGTTAGAACAAAAATCAGATGTATAGTTCTTGTATTCTATATACTTGCCTGGTGACACCGAGCCCAATATTGTGAGGAAAAATAGTAGCGTTGTAGACATTGTTGTGGCCATGAACTGCGTCAATCCCATAAATCATTGGAATACCAAGGCGGGTTGAAAGAGCAGCCTTTTGAATCTCATTTACCATATTGACCCAATCCTCAGCAGATGCCTTAGGAGCAGGAACACTCCCTCCACCACTCAATACACTCCCTGCCGGAAGAATTTTTTTAAAAATGATTTCCAATATACACAACAGTGAAAAGCAGATCAGCTCCCTTTAAACGATAAAACATCCATATGTAGCCAGATATACACATAAAAACGTAATTTTTCTAATACCAAATGAGCAAAATTCCGAAAACTCTAGTGAATATACGAGCAAGCATTCAAGAATAATCATGTCAATCTAGAGATAACATGAAGTCCAATATGCAGGAAAACAATGGATAAAGGAAGTAGGCCACCTCCTTTCCTATGCTCTCTTTAAATACCTTCTTCTTTTCTTTCTTTTCAAAATTAGGATTAAAATGTAAAATCTTTTGGTATAACACAGGCGATGCCTGGTGCGTGCATGTGGAGTTCTGGAAAGGGACGCAGCCCAAAGGAGATGTGACGTAGGTAGACAACTATTAGTCGCTGAATTCACGGCTCATGAATCCCACTTTTTTTCCATATCTAGTACCTTCTGCTTTAACGTGAGTTTTTCGAAAATAATCTCTATCTCTATTTTACCATTTCTAGATCCCACTCTACTGGGTTTTTTGTTGATTTTATGTATATATATAACTAGAAATATAATCTAGCTAAACAACATAATTTTTCTGGTGAAGGGTTTATAAAAATTACACGTTGCTCCGCCACAGAGAAAAACAACTTTACCGTAGCTCCAAGGCTCCGAGCATATAAACGCCAATGTTATTACAAAAGATTCTATCGTCTTAGGATAAATCACTCTTAACTTATTATAAGCAGCTCTAATATACACATAAAGAATGAATTTTTCATAACATACCAATGAAATACTGCTTCATAACATCAGGTGAGGCAACTTTCCTTTCAATCTGAGTCATCTGACCAATCTTTTCCTCAAGAGTCATTCTATTCATCAAGTCCTTGATTCTTGCAACCATTGGCTGTTTTGGGTCCTTGTATTTCATGTACTCTGCTTCAGCAATAACTGCCCATAGACAGAACAACACAAAACCCTTCATGGCTATTGAAAATTTCCCCATTATTTTTGTGTCGTCTGCTTGGACAATCTGGTCAAACTCAAAAAATGAACAAACAAGAAACAAGTTTGTTGAGAAGTATGAAAAAAGGTAACAGCTTTAAACAAGAAATGGATAGCTTACCTTGTTGAGCTTCTATGAAACAGGGCAATTTTGTCAAGAATAAGTAGACGTTGAGTAGTTATATGCACACACATGCACATTCAGTCACAGGGTAGGTGTAACGGGGTGGGTAGGGGGTGATTAAGGACTTAATAATTTTGTTAATATTTTATCAAATCACCCTTTACATGTACTCCCTCCGTCCTATATTACAAGGACACTTTTCATTTTATACGATTATTAAAAGATTATTAATACATTAATTTATTTTACCATTTTACTTTTCATTTATATCAATGTATATTAAATTACGTTAGAAAAAATCATTAATACACTAATTAATGATGAGAATAAAATTAAAAAAAATTAATTCTATTCTAATTTAGTAAATACTCTTATAATATAAGATAAATATTTATAGTAAAATATTCTTATAATATGAAATAGAGGGAGTAACAAATATAATATTTTAAAAAATATAATAAAGAAATAACTATAATTAATATAGAATAAATTAGGAACAAAATATAAAATTATCTCTTGATTTTAAATAAATATTGTTAGACATTTAAAAATAATATAATAAACAACTAAAAATAGATAAAAAGATAGTTGACGACATATTTGATCTCAATTATTAATTAATTTTTATTTTAAAAAAAGAATTGGAACTGAAATTTGTTTGTATAAAGTTTGTGCGACTTTTCGGCTAACGTTTTCCGAAGTTACTAACATTTTCTGTCACGAAATTTCATTGGGATTCTTCTGATGGAACACGGTAGGCGGCTATTTTTAGAAAAAAGAAATCATGTGATAAGAACATTGCAAATAAGTCCTTTAAAGTTTTAAAAAGAGCAATTGAGTTCAAAAGAATTGAAAAATTGACAAACAAAAAACTTATAATTAAAACAAAAGTATCGTTTTTATGTGTTCTTTGAAGAAAAATTTATTCTATGTTTCCTTGTGAGTATAGGATACGGCGAAAGCAAAGGAATAAATTAGATAATATTTGGATGGAGAATACAGGTTAAATATAATCAAGTAACTTAGCGTTAAGGTTGTTTAGTATGGTATTAATGGATATGATTTCATTAGTGGATTAGTGAATTATGGAGATCGTATTTTAGTACTTTCTTCGTTTAAAAAAAGAATAGTGTTTGACTTGATACAAAATTTAAGAAATAAAGAAAACTTTTTGATTTTATGGTTATAGATTGAAGTTATATCAAATATATCAAAATTCTTTTAATCTTATGGTATTAAACATGACACGTAAAAAGTTAAAATTAAAATGTTATCAAAAATAAAAAGAGATTATCTTTTTGAGATAAACTAAAATAAAAAGTTGACCATTCTCTTTAAACAGAAGGAGTAATAAGTAATTCAATTGCATCGTTAATATTTGATTAAGAGAATGTTGTAGATTGGATTACTACCATTTACCATCTTTATTCTGTTAGAATTTGAAATAATTTGGTAAATTGTATATTCTTATTCCTATTTTTTAATCTTATCTAGAAGAGTTTTTTTTTTCTTTTATAAATCTAGGTAGGGAAAAGAAAAAAAATGAGGGAGGAAGAATCAAAACCTCACCAACAAAGTATTAAAATTCCCTACGGATAGTAATTATCAAATCATATTTATTATTGAAGTGTTAAATATACAATTTTGGACTTGAAATGCTAATAAAAACAAATAATCAATTAAGCGGTATTATAAAAAATTGCTCTCTCAGTTCAAGAATAGTTGTCCACTATTGACTTATTATAAGAATTTAAGAAATTGTAAATGATAGAGGTAATTTCATTGAATCACCCTTTGCATATATTAAATAGAATGTTATGAAAATATAAAATTATCTCTTAATTTTATAAAGTAAAAATATATTATTAAATATTTATTTTTATATGAATAAATAAAGATGAACGAATTAAGATAGCATTAATATATTAGATGATCAATTTTGGTTGTATTGATAGTGAAGTAACCTTAAGATTAGAGGAAGAGGATAGTTACCTTATTGCGAGATGAAACTAAAACAATTGATTGAATTGATATCCATAGTATATAAAATACAGTCACAATTAAAATACAATAAAATATTTAATTAATTAGTAAATATTAAATGGTAATCACACTATATTTACTAAAAGTCATATTATTTATTATTTATCATATATATCACACTATATTTTACTAAACTAAATGTCATATTATTTATTATTTATCATATATATTTCAATCATTTCCTTCTTTCATTTATTCCAAGAACTTTTCAGGGGCAAGAGACATTAAAGGATGTCTCTGCTCCAATTTAATTTTTTTTTAAAAATACAAAAGCAGTTAATCATCTCATCAATCTAATTTACTATGCTTATAAATTATACATTGTGAATTTAATATTTTAATAATGTTACTTTTTTGGTTTAATAGTTAAATTAGTTAAAATCCGTCATAGTATTTCTGAATTTATTATTCAACTGTTAAATAATATAGTATTTATACAAAATATCATAATAACTAAAGTTAATATTTTTTTTAAAAAATACTTGCACATCAATTTGCATCATCAATATACTCTAGTGTCTCAAAAGGTTCTCACGTATTACGAAGTGAGGGGGGTCGAATGTACGCAACCTAACCTCATGCTTAAAAATATAAAGCGTCTGTTTTCACAAATTAAGTTAAATTCATTTTAATAGCTATTTTGTCTTATTAAATGATGATGTTTCAAGCCTTCCTAATGATTCATTATACACTGCCCATGTCCTCTTGGCCTTACAAAGTTACGAGTAATAATTGAGTGACTTTATTCATCTTAAATTTGGCTGTACAATATAAATATATTAAATTGAGTGATTATTTGAAAATTTATTGTTAGTTAATATTTTTTAAGATATTATATTTGAAGGGAGAATAAGCTAAATATTGAACTCTAGTCCCATATCTGACAACACAAGAGTTGTTCTGATACCATTTGTAACGATTTGACCTAACACTGTGAAGTATTATCCGCCCTTGAGCCTAACCGATCACGGATTTGTCCCTTTGGGCTCACCCCAAAAGACACATAGATCAGTCCATTACTTTATATATCCAACATTTCTCCTGTGTTTTGCCGATGTGGGACATCTCCTCTGAATTGTTACAGTTAACATATTACTCATTGAACATTTTTTTTTTTAAAAATAATTATTGGATATATCACTCAACCAACTTATGATCGTAGATTGTGACATATAAACATATATATATGCATGTAGTCATCAAAGTCATAGTTTGGTTCTTCAAAATTCTTAAATGCTATAGAAATGTGTATATAGACGGTGCAAACAATTATCATTTCGATAGAAAATTTTATTATATCAATAAAGTTACACAAGCAATATACATATCCAAAAGACTAGTAAAGAATAATAATAACGATAATAGATATTCAAACAGAAGCCCTCAAGCCGTTTTATTTATTTATGTTGGCTGAGGTTTAGAGAATAATAATAATAATAATAATAATAATAGATATTTAAGGCTTTTAATTCATTTTGACTGGCTGAGTTGTGAGTCCAAATCCAAAGGGAAAAAGAGGATCATAGTACTTATCGCCTACGTTCATAGGAAGCTGGTCAACTGACTTGAACCAAGTCTGAGCAAGTTTACCAGTGAAACCATAGTCACCAAATAAAACATCTGCAATACCTTGGCCTTCACTCCCTGGAAGCCAAGCAGCGACGAGTGCATCTATTTTATCAACGTAAGGCGTTAGCACGACTGGACGACCGGAGATGACAACTACGATACATTTCACAACCCCACAGACATTGTTAATAGTGCTAGGACCAGGTTCTGGTATTGTAAGATTTGCGCTGTCACCATAATACTCTGCATATGGGACTTCACCTACTGCAACAATGGCGTAGTCGAATTTGTTTGACTTCACAAAGTTTGCATCAGGATTCTGTTGGTATACTACTTGTGTAGACGGATCAACAGTTTTCTTGATAGCACTTAAAATGGTGGTTCCTGTCAAATATAGAATATTGCTACAAGAGTTTAGCTTCTATACGTAAAAGAATTGTAATATTAACAATTAATCGCCCACGTCTATATAACATGAGATCGAAGACATACCAACTATTAAATCATTGCCTGAGACACCCTGCCATTCTATTGTCCAGCCTCCGCATTGGTAGCCCAAATTGTCTGCATGAGTTCCAGCTACAAGTATCTTTAGTGCTTTCTTTGGAAGGGGAAGTAATGGCTGACTAGTGCTCTTCCCGTTCTTCAAAAGGACAAGCGATTTCCTTACTGCTTCACGTGCCAACTCTCGATGCTCCTGCAGAGAGAGGTGAAGCATGATAAATTAATCACGCGTAAAAGACTTAGATCCCAAGAACTGAAACAGTTTATGAATATCAAAAATTACCTGGCTACCGAGCTGGTTTACCAAGCTAAGGTCAGCCAGTGGGTTCTCAAAGAGACCCGTGGTAAACTTAACTCTCAATATCCGGCGTACAGCATCATTAATTCTGCTCATGGGAATGACTTTATCTTTCACTAGTAGAGTCAGATTATCTATAAAGTCTGGGTATTCCACTGGAATCATAACCTGCAGCATAGATGAAACACTCATATAGAGTAAATAAACCAATCAATTTAATAAAAATGATTCGAGATTAAACATAACAAACCAACCATGTCAATTCCTGCTAAAATTCCAGCTTCAACTGAATAAGTGTAATTAGCACGAGGTGGGCTTGTAATCCGATCAAGACCTTCCGAATCAGAAATGATGAAACCCTGAAAAAGATGCGAGGCCAAAAGAGGTGTTGTATCCCTACTTGACCTTAGCTTACTAATTCTGAATGAGTCAAGCCGCGCTAATCATTCTTACCCTGAAGTGTAGATGATTCTTTAGGTAGGTAGTGACAAATTTATGGTTAGCATGCATCTTTACCCCATTCAAGCTTGAGTAAGACACCATCACCGTCGAAACACCCTTTATGATGGAATCAAGATATGCAGGCATGTGGATACCATGTAGAGTAGTTGAGTTAATTATAGTATTATTTTCATCAATTCCGTTCACTGTACCTCCATCTGCCACATAATGCTTGGCGCACGCTGCTACCTTTGACCTTTAATCATTAACCAGTTGAAAGTACAATCAGATGAATTGATAGAAACATGTAAATCATTAATTGATACAGATTCATACTTTCCGCCAACAAAGGGAACACCCTTGCTAGAATTAGCTGGTACATCTCCTTGTAAACCAAGAATTATCTCTGTCATGGCTCGCACAATTTTGACATCTTCGCTGTAGCTTTCATAACAACGGCCCCATCTAGGATCTCTGCAGACCTACCATAACAAGTGATTTAAATAAAAAAGAAATCGAAATGCAACTTCACCCAGAAATTTATTCAAATCATCTTACTGCAATGCAGGGAGCAAAGACATATGGGATTCCTGTGGCTCTAACTTCAAGTGCAGTTGCAGCACCAATCCGTTTCACAAGATCAGGGTCCCTGCATTAATATTTTTGTACTACTATCAATAGTTCAAGGACATTTGAGGCTTATATGATATGATAATGATACTTGCCTGGTGACACCGAGCCCAATGTTATGAGGAAAGATGGTAGCATTATATACAATGTTGTGTCCATGAATTGCGTCAATCCCATAAATCATTGGAATACCAAGGCGAGTCGAAAGAGCATCCTTTTGAATCTTATTTACCGAATTCACCCATTCCTCAGCTGAGGCCTTAGGATCAGTAAGATTCACTGGAGCAATCAACACACTTCCTGCCACATGAATTTTTATAAAAATGAATTTTAATATATGCATATGTTATTAAATATTTGAAGGTTATGAATATAAAAATATGAGAATTATAAATACGTAATTGGAGTTTCATTTATCTAGATACGTTATGTTTAGTTTGTTGGAACAGACTACAGTTTTGCTTTCACTCAGGGAAAATCCTTTTGGCGTAGAGACTATAAGAAGAAGTAAATAATGGGGGTAATTTTATCAAATTATCCTTTGCATATAATAAATATTATGTCTTGAAAAATGTAGTAAGAAAATAACTATAATTAATGATAAGAGTTAATTAGGAAATAAGTGTAAAATTGTCTCTTGATTTCGTAAAGTAGACAAGTATTGTTGAATATCCCAAAATAGTATAAGGGACAAATAAAAATACACAAAGGGAGTAAATTCCCACTATAAATTAGCCTTTCGGGGACCTTTTTACTATTTATCTTAAAAATTAAATATGTTTTTCATTCATACTATTTCAAAATATTGAAAATGATTACGATTAATTATTTGATGATTTCATAGTTAAACATTGAAAAAGGAACCATAAAGTCCATTATGTTTTTTTTTTCTTGAAAATAAATATGTGTGATATATTTGCCTAATAATTTATTGTTGAGGTGTGTAAATATATGTATCTTTTTTTTTTTTTGATTATTTTTTTGATGAATTTGCTTGAGGTGTATAACATATTAGGCTATAAGTTAAGTTATTGTCGAAATGGAGTTTACAATAATATGGTGTGGTTGATCATCGACGTATTAAATTATTTAACTAATAATAATAATCTTTAAATTACTTGAAAATGAGAATTCTTATGATATTTATTCACTCATATTATTTCAACTAATGAAATGATTCAAATTTAAAGTTTCAAAATATAAATTCGAGTCAAAGATTTTGAACTAAATGGTACTTCTAATCTATAAACATGGATTAGAAGAGCCTTATTCAAGAAAAGAAATATGAGATTCTTAAGTCATTCTTATAAAGTCATAAACTGCCTAATTTAAATAAACAAAACAACAATAACATACCCCTGAAATTGTCTAATTTAAAGAGATTGTAAAAATTAAATACTTAAAACAAATGAATAATGAAACAATCAAAGAAAGACTATTAAATATCTTTCAAGAATTCATCAAAGTTAATAAATAATTAAAATCACGATAACACCCTAACGAGAGAAGCAAAGAAATAAACTAAATAATATGAAATAAGACAATATATGAGGAAAAATAAAATCTTTTTGGCCACAAAAATTTGGTTAAAATTTGACCTCAATGATAATAAGATATGTTTACACTACAAAACAAGTTTTGTTTGGGACATTTTTTGCCTTTAACCTTAAAGGTTAATTTATTCTTTAATTGTGTTTCTAATACATTGAAAATAATTAATAACATTAATTATTGGTGATTCCCTAGTCAATTTTTTTAAAAAAAAGATAAAATATCAATGTCAAATATAATTATTTTGAATATTATAAAAATAAAAAATATAAAAATTTTAGATATATATTTTTAAGCTTATGAAGGTGAAAACTTAGAGATATTTATATTTATTACTATTAAAATAAAGTTCACATAGAGATACATTTGACCCTTCAAAGTTCAGAAATAAAATTGAAATGTATCTCTTTTTTTTTAAAAAAAAAATTAATCTAAAAAAGTATTACTTAATATATGTTTACTTGATAAGAATATGGTTTGATTTTTTGTGAATCACATTTTTATTTTATTGAATAAAAATAAAATAATTAAAATATCTAATATAAAAAAAAATATGATTGGAGGATAATTTAAAATGAATATCAATATATTATTTTTAAAGATATAACTATAGATGAGATCAAACATAGTATCAGAAATAACACATATGGGTTAGAAATAAATTAACTACAAGAATTAGATTTTTAAAAAATATTTATATTTTCTTGCATTAACAATTTGGTAAAGGCTGCTTTGACAACTTTTAAGATACTTTTAAGATCCTAATACTCCTATTTTGAAAGTGGAGATTGCTCTTAAAATATTTTAAAAATATGTTTAAAAATTATTTTAATATGTAATTAAATTAATTTAATTATAATGATTAATAAAACTACTTAGAAAAATACAAGTAATGATTCGTAAATTATAGTCACACTTTAGTCTCGAGTTGTTAATTTTACTATAAAATTTTAAGTCTTCGTGAGGACTATAATTAAACGGTACAATTAGACTACTTATCAAATTCATCTTCTTATAATTAATAATAATTGAAATAACTTATCATGTATTCGTTGTGAGAGTCGATGAAATGACTGAAATCTTTTTGTTAAATGTATTATTTTGTTTCTGTTTATAACAATTATAATATAAGAAATTTAATATGTTATTCAAGTATAGATATAAATGTCTTATTGATAATTTGTTAAAAACTTAAAATACCCATATTTTTAAAGTTTTAAAAAGCACACATATTATGTGAACGGTCCATTAATGATTATAGAACTGTATATAGTTTTATTCGTTGATTATATTTAACGAAAAATTAATTACACATTTAAGAATTCATACGTCCTTCAATTTACTAAATGTGTATTACTGAGTAATTAGTTTAATTTTTAGTTAGAAAAACTATTTAAAGCATCTTCTTAATTAATATAATTAAAATCTTATCATCTCTTCATGGTTAGAATTAGTGAAATAAATAGTAAAGTTAATGATTTGAGTTAATTAAAATGTAACAAAATATTTATATATTGTTTATGAATATTATATAAATAATTATAAAATTTATACATATAATTACTCGATTCGGTTTGGTTAATTTTTTGATTTGTTTAGTAAAATCAAAATCAAATCAAATAGTATCGATTTTTAAAATTTAAAAATCAAACCTAACCATACCAAATCAAATATTAAATTTTCTAATCAGTTTGGTTCAGATTGCGATTCGATTTAATTTTTTAACCATAATCATGAACAACCTTAGTGAGGCGGATAAAAATGGAGTAAAAAAAATATTCTCAAAAATGTAAAATACTTTTCTTAGTTTTTGAAAAGAAGCGGAAAAAATAAAATTCCATCATATCAAACACACCCATAAAAAATGACGTTTTTTTATATATATACCAATGAAATATTTCTGCATAATATCAGGTATGGCGGTAAGTCTAGCATCAATCTGACTCATCTGACCAATCTTTTCTTCAAGAGTCATCCTTCCTATCAAGTCCTTTATTCTTGCACCCAATGGCTGTTTTGGGTCCTTATATTTCATGTACTCTGCTTCTGTAACCACTGCCCATAGGCACAACAGCACAAAACCCTTCATGGCTATTGGAAATCTTCCCATTGTTTTTGTGCCTTGTGCTTCAACAATCACAAAAAGCACCACACATTAGAACAAACAAGAAACAAGTTTGTTGACAAGTATGAAAAACAGCTATGAACAAGAAATGGATAACTTACATGTTGAGCTGCTTCTACTTTGAAACAGGCAGTTTTGATGAGAATAAGTAGTTGAGTTAGTGAGTATATATAGACATGAAACATGCTATGCACATTGAGTGACAGGCCACTTGTTACTGGTGATTGCGGTTTAAAATTATAGTGTTAATAACTGGATTCTAAACTTAATATTGGTAGAAGGAAATATACTCTAACATATCTCTGGTTCGAAAGTGACTCACATATATTCTTATCATTATAAACATGACTCATATATATTTTTATCGTTACAAAAGTAAGGAGTTAATATTACAAGTGGTTGCTCAACTATGTACTGTTTTCACAGAAAATCACTTTAACTTTCATTTTCAACTCAAAAGTCACTTAACTATGAATTTTTTCACAGAAAATCACTCAGCTTTGATTTTTAACTCAAAAGTCACTTAGCTATCAATATTTTACTCTTAAAGTTACTCAACTTAAATAATTAATTTTAATTTCTAATTATTATTTTTAAAACTAAAAATATATTCATTTAAACAATTTGGTTCTTCATGTTGCGAGTTAGGGTTTCATTCCAGATGCAATGTTTCAAATACACTTTCAAATTGATAAAAGATTAATTCTAGAAGAGAAAGATTAATTTACGGAAATAATTAATAAGTGTTAAATAATTGGATTCATATTATACTTTAACGGGCCGAGTTAGGTGGGGCGGGTCATTAAATGGTTTAAATCGATGTATTTTTAGTTTTTAGAATATTAATTAAAAATAAAAATTAATGAAATAGGTTGAGTGACTTCGAAAGTAAAACATTGATAATAAATGACTTTTGAGTTAAAAATCAAAGTTGAGTGATATTCTGTAGAAAGAATTCATAGTTGAGTGACTTCGAAGTAAAAATAAAAGTTGAATAACTTTCTGTAAAAATAACCCATAGTTGAGTAACAATGTACGATATTAACTCCAAAAATGAGTCACAGAGATCATTTTATGTTCAAAGTGGGAAATGATATACATGTATTCTCTCATCCATCATGCAAAACGTTTTAAATTTATTCTCCATTTATTTTTTTTTAAAAAATCCTTAGTTGCAAGATAATATAGTATCATTGATTGTTAAACTTTCCACATTTAAAAACTAATATAGTATGATCGGTTGTTAATCTTTCAAACATTTAAAATTAAGGACAAATTTAGCTCAATCTATTAACCAATGACAAATGTGTTGCTCTATTCCTCACATTTTATGTGATACCTTTTAATTTAATACGATATTTAAAGAAAAAAAAAGAAAATTTTTGAAATTTATGGTCTAGAAAAATTCTTATATATTTATATGAGTAAAAATCATTTTAGTATGGATAAAAGAGGAATTTTAAATTTAAATTATTTTCAATCAGAATAAGGTGACATTCAACTTTTTTATGTTTGGCAGGCTAAAATATTTTGGAAATATATTTTAAATTAATTTATTATTTTTCTCAATCATAAAGAAAATGACTTCTCTAAAAAAACTAAGGAAAATATTTTTTGAATCTTTCCTCCAACCTCAAATTACAACTTTATTTTTGAGTTGATCCCTCCCCCCAAAAAATATTAAAATTATTTATAAAAAGTATACTATTTTCATTGTTTTTACCTCACCTCCCAAACGTCCAACCAGCCCCTCACCCACACCCACCCATAAACACACACCAAAAGAAAAAATAGAATTAATTTTTGAAAAATATTTTAAATTTTAAATTTTTCATTTTTTTCACCCCGAGACCCCTAGCAAGCCCTCCTTCCCATCAAAAAGTGAAAAATTAATCAAATTTTGAAATTTCTATCCTCCCCTCCCCCCTCCCCCTCTCCAAAAAAAAATATTAAAATTTTAAATTTTAAAAAAAATATTTTTTATCTCATCCCCTACCAGCTCCCAACCTATACCCTCGCCCCCCAAAAAATTAAAATTAAAATTTTAGTTTTGAAAAATATTTTAAATTTTAAAATTTTCAAATAATAAAAAATATTTTAACTCACCAATTAAACATAAAAAAATAAGTTAGAAATAAATTTATTTATTAATTATTCAAAGTTCAAAAAAATTATTAAAATATTTTTTCATATTTACATTTAATATATTTTCAAGTCCCTCATTCCCGTCTTATTTACTGTAGATATTCTTCTTCAGCAATCACTGCCCATATATAGGCTGTTTTGATGAGAATGAGTAGGTGAGCTGGTGAGTATATATACACATGAACATGCCACTTGTTAGGGACGATCGCGGTTTAAAATTACTAATTTAAATGTTAATAATTGGATTTGAAACTTAATATTGATAAAAAAAGAATATACTTTAATATATTTTTCGTTCAAAAGTGACTCACATGTATTCTTAGCATTATAAATATGACTCATAATATTTATATCGTTATAAAAGTAAGTCACATATATAATTTATTTTCAAAGTGGAAAATGCTATATTCACTCGTCCACCATGCAAAACATTTTAAATTTATTCTTCATTTTTCTAAAAAAAATCTTTAGTTACACCATAATATAGTATCATCAATTTAATAACTTTTAAATTAATTTATTTTTCTCAAATCTAAAGAAAATAATTTCTCTTCAAAAACTAAAAAAAAATATTTTTCAAATCTTTTTTTTAATCTCAAATTACAATATTTTTATTCATGATCCAATCCCTCGCAAAAAGTAAATTAAAATTATTTTTGAAAAGTATACTAAAGATTAGAGGGAGGGCAAAGAAGAAGAGAAGAAGTTGATGAGAACACAGTGTAGCCATAGAAGATGTGATATGAGAGAGTGGTAAAAATAAATTATTGTCTAAATAATATTTGTACTTTTTTTTCAACAACATAAAATAACGTCCATAAATAATTGAATCAAAAGTACGATAAAAAAATAGATAGAAAAATGCAAAAAATAAAGATACACATAATAAAAAAAGCAGAATAAAAAAATAATGATAGAAAAACATAATAATTATATTGTCAATCGAGGTTCTTGGATGTTCCTCTTCTCTAGCATTAGTCATTTTCTCTTGTTGGTGCAGGTTTTGTACCACTTTCATCCTCTAATGTTGCCATAGTCTCAATAAATCATGAATTATTTAATAAATCTTCCATTGGACTTGCTAAGTGGTTAACATTTTCGTTCCTGGAGGGAGGATTTGGAGGCTTCATTGTTTTTACCTCACCGACCAGCCCCCCACGCACCCACAAACACACATCAAAAGAAAAAATAAAAATAATTTTTAAAAAATATTTTAAATTTTAATATCTTTTTTACCCCAAACCCCTATCAGCACTCCTTCCCGTCAAAAAATAAAAAATATTTTAAATTTTGAAATTTTGTCTCCCCACACCCCCTTCCCCTCCAAAAAAAATAATTAATTTTTAAATTAAAAAAATAATTTTT
>JAOTQJ010000096.1:20235242-20256301 GCA_025642045.1 Solanum sejunctum | reverse complement strand
CATAACTAATTTTAATTATTGGAAGAGTCAAATAAGAATAAATAGACAATAATTGTTATAATCTAACATAGGAAATCCTCTTTTATGTTACTTTAATCGAATTTTATTACTGCATATTGATTAATCCCAAACTTTACCTCTCAAAATTATATAGCAAAGTCTCCTTTTCATAATTCAATGAGTTAAAAAGGTCAAAAAAAAAATCTAAATTATTTCACTATTTTATGGACGCTGAATTTAATCGTCCAAATTTAACCAATTGGTCTTTTGCCACCAAAATTAAAAAGAAACCCATAAACCCCTAAAAACCCAATTTGCGAAGCTCTCTAAATTATCAAAGAGGACGCCATTGAAGCATGTAATTCTATTGTTGAATCAATTCAAGGTTGTTATTTTCAGCATTAATGATCTTCCTTGTTGTGTTTCTCTGTTTTAAATTTCCCCCATTTTTTCTGTACAAAAATTGACTCTTGTTATGCTGTATAGGAGTTTATAATTGTTTACATATTTCTCAGGATTCACAATTTTGGTCTGGTAAATATAACAATGTCTTCGAGTTTTCAAGCTTCTATACTTGTGGCTTCTCCATCTTACCCCAATTCTGTAGCTTGGTCGGAGGAGAATCTGGTCGCAGTGGCTTCCGGTCATATTGTTACCATATTGGTAAATTTCTTACTGACAACTGATCCTCTTGGACCTTTTCTTGTAATAATGTTGTAAAAGGTTATATCTTTGGATATTTAACAAGCTTTCAATTCAGTGGTGGAGCCAACATTTTTGTTGAGACGGTTCATACTTTTAGAATATGTATCAAAGGTGTTCAACAATTGATATATATCAAAATATCCAAATTTAACCTATATAATCGAAAAAGTTTCCGATGAAGGGTGTTCATCGGATCACGTTTGGGTGAATGTAGCTCCGCCCCTGTTTCAATTTAGTATCATAGATTAAATACTGAAATATTAAATTTTCTTTCTTTCAGAATCCAGCTAAACCATTTGGGTCACGAGGTCTCATTACTATCCCTCCTGGCAAACCATTTGCTGTTGGGTTGATTGATAGAAAAGGTAATGTTATGTGTCTTGTACAGTTAATTTTTGGTGCATGAATGAGTTCCTTGTTAGTACAAAGAACCATATCTCGTATAGGTTCTTCGTTTAACTATCGCTTGGGTGTTGGGAAATTACCCACGTCAGTGAAATTATTTGTATTAATAGTCTGTATGTATGTTCCAACTATGCCTGAATTTCTACTTGGAATCTTTACAGACTTACTCTCTGATTGTATGTTACATATTGCATTATCTCGAGACTCCTCTCCTCAAGAAAAACAAAATCGGGAAAATCGGCCATGTGTTCGGTCAATATCCTGGTCACCTATTGGATTTGCTTCAAATTCTGGGTATGATGAATGAAACATGTCAGTTTTGATGATCTTTGGTCGTTCTCAACACTAAATGTTTTGGCTTTGTGTAGTTGTTTGCTTGCAGTCTGCACTACTGAAGGACATGTAAGGCTTTACCGGATGCCATTTCTTGAGTTTTCAGCAGAGTGGGTAGAGGTATGAATCAAACAAGGATGTGGAATAGTATGTTCATAACTTTTTGGTACTCTACTTGTTTTTGTTTGTTGGGGTGCCTCAAATGTATAAGACAAAAAAGTCGTTACTGTCTAAGATTTCAATATACGAATTGAATCATTTACATTAACCTAAAAGTAGAGAACCACAATTGATGATATGGAAGAGTAAATAATTCCTTGAGTTCAGGTGCAGTAAGGCTTCTTAGGATCGTGTGAATAGAAAATGTTCAACGTATGAGTAGATTGCTGCTGTGAAGAACTATAATATTCTTTATCCTTAAAAAAAAAATACCAGTGTAATCCTATAGGTGGGGTATGGGGAGAGTAGAGTATAAGCAGACCTTACCCCCTACTTTGGATGAAGAGATAGACGGTTTCCCGAAAAAACTCAGTTCAACTAACACATATTAAAGCAGTTTGTAAAAGAAAAAATACAAAAGTTAAGAAGACATAATAAATTATAAGAAAACGGGTCCAATGACATTCATGAGAAAAAGAATAGTAACACAATAGGATAATGCGATAACCAAAGTACAAGAAACATGTAATCATAAAAATCAAAGGACTAGAAACTACGAGAATACTGCTAATACTATTGGTATGAAAGGAAAAACAGGTATGGTGCACCAAACTACCACCAAGACTATCCCACATGAAAGTTAGACAACACTTATCTACCTAATCCACAACCTCCAGATCCTCATATCTAAGGTCATGTCCTTGGTAAATTGAATTTGCGCCATAACCTTCTAATCAAAATAACAACAATGTACCCAGTGGAATCCCACAAGTGGAGTCTGGGGAGGATAGAATGTACGCAGACCTTACCACTACCTTCTAATCACCTCTCCGAAATATTTCTTCAGCCTACCACTACTTCTCCTTAAAACTCATATGTGCCAACTTCTTACACCTCAGCATTGAGGCATTGGTGCATTTCCTTGTCACGTGCCTGAACCGTCTCGCTTCCCTATCTTGTCTACCACAGAAGGCGAATCCCACTTTGTCCCTATTATCTTCAGTCCTTGTTTTATCTCTTAGAGTACCAGATATTCACTCAACATTCTTATTTCCGCAGCTCTCATCTTCTGAACATGAGAACTCTTAATTGGCCAACATCTCACCCCATACAATATAGTAAGCCTAATCACCATTTCTATAGAACTTACCGTTATGTTTTAGTGGTACATTCTTATCACCTAGGAATCCAAAGGCGAGCCTTCATTTTGTCCACCCACACTAGTATATGTGACATTGTAGTCGATCTCTCAATTTTCTTGGATTAAAGAACCCAAGATAATTAAAACTTCCTTTCTTAGAGATGGCATGTGTATCAAGCCTTACTTCCATGCCAACCTTATGTATTACATCATTAAACTTGCCATTTAAGTATTTAGTTTTGGTCCTGCTCAATCTAAACCTATTAGACTCCAGAGTTTGTCTCCAAACCTCCAGTATAGTGTGAACTCAGTTGCAAGTCTAGTCAATCAGTATTATGTCATTCAATACCATGTCATCAATAAATAACATACACCATGACACCTTACCTTGAATATGACATAAATCTCATCCATCATCAAGGCAAATAGAAACAAACTAAGAGCTGACCTTGTGGCAAACCCAATCACGACTGCAAAGTGCTCCGAGTCTCCTCCCGCTGTCTTTAACCAGGTCATGGATAGCAAATTGTATTTAATGTCCTTAATACACATGTAACCTCTAAGGAAAAAAAGGGCAATAAAATTCCTTTGTTTCGTTGTGATCTAATTTTTGCTATTTTGCACATTATTTTTGTGTCTCTTCAAACTTAAAGCAACAAGGCCCATTGGAAATGCAAGGGAGATAAAACTTACATACTAACTGGGGATCTTCTCGAAATAAGATCACCTAACACTCCTCGGTGCTGATCTTGTACTCTTGTAGACCCTTAGTTTTACTTGGTTCTGAGTATAACCTGCCTTCCACCGTATATAAAAGACCTTAGAGCTGCCTAACCAGTATCATTTTTGCATGGTTGAAGAATGGGCTACTTCCTCGCAGATTGGAGACTTTAATACCCAGTAATATTCTTTTGAAACATAATATTTTACTACCTCAATAGATGCCTGAAATCATTCAATAAGTCTTCTGCATTCATTGATGGCTTTGGTTTTAGATTTTCCTGTTCAATTCTTATTCCAGACCCTTTAACACTTTTTGTGAAAACACTCTCCAATACGCATCTAGAAGTTCAATTTAGAACTTTAGAGACCTCGGTGATCAAGCCACATGGTTTTCTTGAACAATCTTCAATGACTTTCTCCCCTTTCTTCATAATGATCTGCCTTCCTTTATCCTTCTAGTCTTTGCCCATTGATCTAATTATCAAACTTCAACAGGTCTTGGATATATCACACATGTTGTATAGCTATCTTACAACTACCAATTTTCATGCTGCAAACTTGAGTGTCTCAGAAGTTGCTGATGTAAGTAAAATTCATTGCTTTCTCCATTATGTGGATTTTAGTCTTTTCACTTGAAACAGTGCAGCTTCTCTGTATATTCAGCTGTATTTGACTTGGCTTAATTTCTGTTATAACAGCCTAGTCAAGCTTGCTTTGATGAGGGAGATGATGATGATCTTCCAATCTCTATCATGAGAAAGCAACTGAAGCGTCGGAGACTGAATGCATTGCCCGTACTTGCTGATCTCTTTGTTTCCTCCAAGTATTTTCACTATGCATGAATATTGTTACTATCACATGCTGTAATACTAGACTGCAAAGAATGTATATAGAGATAGAAGGGAAAAGAAGTGAACAAAATATGCTTATTCCGTTATTTAGATGACGAAATATGCTTATTACTAACTTCAAATACGAGCTTTTCTTGTGATGCTATTCCTTTTTTGTCAGGCGATGGCTGTCAAAGCTTACAGTCAGAAAGAGAAAAATACTTATGCTGCTCCTCATTTAAGACCGAAGTCTTCTAAGAAAGTTGTTGAAGATGACTATGAATCACTAATCACTGCCGAGGAATATGCATCTCGCAATGCGATACTGTCTTCACTCATTGTTGCATGGTCGCCCTGTCTGCCACAGACATCTGGATGTGGTATATCTACTGCTAATGTCTTGACCAGTGGCTGTTCTGTCCTTGCGGTTGGAGGGAAGTCTGGCGTAATCTCATTGTGGAGAATTCATAAACCAGAAAGCTACTCTATTATGAACAGCACTGACTCAAATCAAACTTTGCTTGTTGGACTTCTCAAAGCACATGATACTTGGATCACAACAATCAGTTGGGGATTGTTCATTTCTGATGCTTCAGATCCTCTGCTTTTATTGGCTACTGGATGTTCCAATGGGAGGTAAGTATCTATGTTGATATTATTCAATAATCATATCAAAATAGCAGCGCTGGGTTCAGTATACTTCAACATATCCTGGCCTGCCATGAAACTAAAAAGAATTTAACTAAAAACGAAGTTGTTAGCAAGCTGACTCCACCATTTTCACCTGATTGTCTTGAGGCTCCTGTGTTTTGCTTTTTCATACTCAGTATTAATGTTCTGAATAAACAAATCAAGAGAAGAAAATCCAAAATAATTTAGAGAACTTAGTTTCTAGATGAAGGAATAAGATTGTTTTATACTTGCCAATGAGGACAGAATAAAGTGGTAAAAGGAAGAGGGGAAGAACAGTTGAATGATAGCCTTAAATAAGAAATATGTGTTAGTGACCATCCTATTATAGTAAAGCTAAAAGAACATTATTAATACTAAACGTTTTATTGCCAATGAGGAAGAAATGAGGTAATCAATTGGCAAAGCAAGAGGCCAAGAACAGTTGTGTCAAAGTTTCCGGGTGGTAGTGCCATCCTGTATTATAATGCTCAACTTTCTTGTTAATAAGGAAGAAATTATTGATCAGATGGTAATAGAACAGTAGAATGGAAGCTTTGAAGGATTGAAGTTTTAGTTAACATGCTGAATCAAACTGTTAAGAGATAATGAAACAAGACATCATGGATGTATTCCATAATTTTCGTGAACCGGAGATGCTTGAAAAGAGCTTTCATGCAACTTCCATAGCTCTAATCCCCCCAAAAAAATAAAGGAGCTAAGGAATTGAGCGATTTCAGACCTATGAGTTTTGATGGGAAGTATCTATAAACTGTTCTCAAAGGTGCTGACTGAGAGACTAAAAAAGGTAATGGCAAATCTAGTGAGCTATCAACAAAGGGCTTTTATTAAGGGGAGGCAAATTATGGATGCTGTTTCGGTGGCAATGAAGCTCTTGAGTCAAGACTTGACCAAAACAGTCCCGGTATTCTATGCAAGCTAGATATAGAAAAAGCATATGATCATGTTGTCTGCCCCGGTCATCTTTATCCTTCTCTCTGGGGACCTCTGAACTGTCGCCTCTAACTTTAAACCTGGCCTGCCCAGATGGCTTTTTAGCAAGGTTTCCTACTCTGTTTCAATCCATTCCCCACACATCTCGCTTTCTGCTTGAAAGTGGTTTGTGACCACCATGTTCAGAGGCAAAGCAGGGATACAGGTCCACACCCAGCCTCTTGCCAGCTCTTCTGGCCAACATCCAATAGTGGATGACCACCATTCAAGCGTCAATTTGGATTTCTTCCATCTCCAATCTCCATGGATGAATGATCTTCTTCCTTTCAAGATGGAAGTTCAAACAGATACGGGGAATCATTCATTACATATGCATTGATACCATGTGAAGTGTTCCACTCACTTCACACTCATCTCCGTATGTCTTAACATCCTTTATCAAACTGATGCTACTCAACAATACTAATTGCAGAAGATGCCTATAAATGTAGATGTTGGTGTCAAATAATGCAATGGCCTGCAATATCGCATTTTTGCACGAGTTAATAGCTTCAACAATTTATTCTTCTTACTTTTTATTTTATAGTGTGAAGATCTGGCAGGCGTGTAGCAGAAGACTAGTAGAATCATCAGAACTTAGTGATTCACCCTTTTCGCTATTGAAGGAGGTCTCCTTTTGACATACAGATTTTTATTTAGTTATTCCTTTTTCACTGTTCGTCTCATTATCTGTATCTTATTGTGTAAACAGGTAAAGGCTGCTGACTTCGCAATGGCCTCTATGGTTTCCCTCACTGTGTCTGGGCAGTCGCCTAACAAAATGCTTTTAGCCATTGGCAAGGGATCTGGATCAATTGAAGTGTGGACTTGTGACATTCTCGTTCATAGATTTGAGAAAGCTGGCTTCTGTGATGCCCATAACCATGCTGTGAGTTCTTGTTGTTTCTCAAAACTTTACCTCTTTAATATCTGGAGATATTAAATTGTGTGGATGTGTTCTAGGTTACAGGTCTAGCTTGGGGTTTTGACGGACGTTGCCTATACAGCTGCAGCCAGGTAAGCTACTTTATTATTTGGTGTTTCTACTTGGACTTTTTATGTCTGCTTTCTGATTTACATCATAAATGTCTAGACCACAATGTTACCATTCTCTGAGTAGTGTTATCAAACCTAATGGAGAGCACTCTTTGGATGTCTCTCTGACTATGATGGCTGTCAAAGTAATGTAGCATACAAGAATTTTCTAAATTCCGTCCCAAATCCCTATGTGAGATTAATTTTTAGGATAACTAAACAGCTCTATTGACCAATCCCAATGTTAGATTTACATGTAAGTTGTTGCATTTTGAGCATAATTTAATGGTAGATAAACTTTCTTTCTGAATATTGTGCAGGATGACTCCACACGCTGCTGGACTTTACATGAAAATTCCCTGTGTGAAGTACCTATTCCTTCCAATACACCTGGTGTGGAAAGCTCTGCTGATGTACGCACATGTATCTTGGTTCATGCATCTGTATCAGTAGCTGTTTCATAAATGAAAACTTCTTTGCAGGTGCCAGATGCATTTTGTTCTTGCTTTGGTCTAGCCGTATCTCCAGGGAATCTGGTGATGGCTGTGGTAATGCATCATCCCTTTAGTCCTTTTTTTCCCTGAGTGAGGTTTGTCTGCATACTAATTCACAATTTTCAATGAATTTAGTAAACATCAATATCCTGGTTAGGCAGATCATATTCAAGAGGGATGTCGTCCCACTTCGTCATCCATTGAAATTTCCCAAAAGCGCTGTCTAGCCTGTTCCACTCTTTATCTTCTCCTTCTTGTTTAGAGGTTTAATTGAAAGTTCCTCTCTCCGTTTCAATTCATTGAAGAGAAGAGTGTTAGTATACTCAGCAAACTCTTGTACTTCATAATAACTCACTGGATTACCACTAACTCTATCAGCAGAGGAGAGAAACAGCATTAAAATCACCCAAGACTAACCATGGACTAGTAGAGGCCTGTGGCATATTAATAAGGCTGTCCCATAGAGTAGTTCTTTATTCCTCTGTATTGAAGCCATAAACAACTGTCATAACACATTGAAACTTGATAGCAACATCTTGAACTTTACAATGGATAAATTGGGCATCAGCTTTTAAGAAATGTGACATTGTTATGTCGACTATTCCATAAGATCCAAATCTTACCATTTATAACCTGAGTTATTTATTTAGGAAGCCCCACCCTGGCTCAATGAGTTTGGAGATCCTCTCACTTCTTTGTTGTTTGACTCTAGTCTCTAGTAGGCCTATAAACTTCTTCCTTTTTTTTTTAACGTCATCAAAAAAATAAACTTACTTTTTTTTCGGTTTTCATATAATTCCTCAGCTCCTTTAATTTATACTTTTTATTCACCCCCCTGATATTCCAAACTAAGCAAGTTCGAAGGATGTCGAGGAGCCCCCACCATGTCTGGATGTTTATCCTTATTAGCTCTCTGATTGACATTGTGATCTGCTCTCTTCACTAGTTGGGAACTGTTTCTAAGCGGCGTGTTCTTATGAACAAGCACAGATCCAAGCATTGGAAAATTATCAGTGTTGGGTTCTGGACCCTGTGAATTCTCCTTCCCTTTGGAAGTTAGTTGAGTTTGAAGCTTTTCAACCTGGGGAACTACAGGAACTCCTTGATGCTGTCTGCTTACCTCAGTCACTGTTTGAAACTTTGGAGTATATAGGTCACTGTGTTTGGGCTTGCAAAGGGATAACATCTTGTTGTTGCTTGGCCGGGATGGGCTTACTAGTGGATACAACATTCTTTGATTTCTATTCCTGGACCATCTTCTTTGATGCACTCTATCCTGGTCACCTTATTGGACACAGCTTTCTTCTGGGCAGGTTATATATGTTATATAGTTAAGCGCTGAGGACTATTGTGGTTTCCAGTTGAAGTCAATAGGCTGCTGCAACTCCAACAACTCAGTGGTAGATTGGGGAACTTAACCCATGGAGGAATATCAGTCAAAAACTCCTCACTGAAGTTAAAATCAGTGTTTCGTGGTTTGAATGAGGTGCAGCGGGCCCCAGTAACTCTTGGGGCTGTGAATCCCCGGCTAGAACTTTGGCTACCTCAATACTTGTATCTTCCTGTGTCAATTTGCTGCAACTGTATGAGGGGTTCAGTGGTGTCAACTATTCCATTGGTGCCGGCATGATAGGGCATTTTGAGGATGAGGCCTCCACCGAACCCCTACTGAGCTACTAAATGCTGCAAGTGGTTTTTTTTCCTAGGGCATCCTTCCTGCTACCTCGTCCCTGTTCCACAGAACTCGACGGTGCACGTTAGGTTAACCTATGCTAAGAGAGAATAGAGAGAAGACAGCATCTGTCTTTATTCTTAAATGATTGATTTTGTTTTTTCTCCCCTGCCTGCACAGGATAACTTGACAACTTTATCTGCTAATATTAATCTACTAAAATCACACTGAAATATCTTACAGGAAACTCTCCCATAAATCTCGGCAGATGGATAATTCTTGCCAGCATCTTAGGTGTTACCATCTTGGTATTTGTTCTTAGAACAGAATGTGACAAAGTCTTGTTAAATCTGGATTAGTATAGGTTTTCAGCAGTTAAGTCCAACTAGAAACTCCCTCCTGAAGCTATTATATGCCCCTTATAAGATCTACTTTCTTTAGTTACAAGCTTCTTGCGTTAATAAACAGATCATCAGGTAAAGATCCTTCTTTAATAATGGTAGTTACTGAATGAGATGTTTATTCTTTTATGTTCTGTTTTAATACTTCTATACCAACAAAAGTTATACACACCCTGCAGGTAAGAGCTTTTTCTACTGAGCAACTAAATCAAATGTACGAGGCAAGGTATTCTATTTCCCCTTTTTGGCTGTTTGTTGTTTTGTATTTGTAGATGCCAACTTTCACTAGGATCTAGGTATATATTTAACAGGCTAAAGATTTATCATTCAACTTATAAAAATTCGTCCATGCTCTTGATAGTACTTTACAGAAGAAGGGTCTGGCAGATTCGTTTTCAACTATTAGTTTTTTTTTTATGATGGTGGTGTTCTCCACTGGGTACGTACAACCTCCCAGTTTCAACATATTCTGGAGTTCGCACTTTTAGAATGCTTAAAAAGTCCATATAGTTTTCTAGGTCATTTTTCTCTTCCGTTTCATCATCTCTTGTGAGGGAAAAGTTGGTTTGATTGGTAAAAGCTATACCAATGCATAAATCAATGAGTTCTCCTTCGCAGAGTACCGTATCTGCTACGTGAAACTGCCACTTTCCAATATGCATAGATCTATCCTTCAATTAAAAGTATACATAATCTACATGAACAAAGGAAGGATGTCTATACTTGGACTGCCACTATGATAAATGATATTTCGTTGATTATTGACATGTTGTCTTCTGTAAAGTTAAATCTTACTTCTTTAATGGATTCACACTAATGTGGACTAGAAATAATATGGCTACTGCCCTGTGCTTCTGTCTAATCCAAGAGAGACTATAAACTCGTGCCGGTACTTTAGTGGGAAAGATAGCTTGTTTGAGAAATTAACATCGTTTTTTGCTCAAAACATTCAGGGCTCTGAAAGCTGCAGTAGAATATCTATGGATTGGAGGACAGCAACTGGAGATTTCTTCTACTGTTTGTCCAGATTTTGATGTTAAAATATTCCCAGATTTTCCTGAGAAAGAGCTAATTAGTTGGGAGAATAATATATTATGGTCATTAAATTGGCATGAATATTTGGATAAACCACTGGTTGTTTGGGATGTTGTAGCAGCACTCCTGGCCTTTAAACAGTCTATTCCAACATACGTGAAACATATTGTACTTAAATGGTTGAAATGTTCTGTGGGAGTTTCTGCAAACTTGTCTGAAGCAATTAAATGTCTCTCGAAAATCTCCTCGCGTAAGTTGCAACTCCTCAACATCATCAGCAAGCTGGTAGTCTTGAAAAAGGTGGAGACAGATAAATTTGATGGAAAATCACAGCTTTTGGAGGTTTTCGGTGGTGGTGAAGATGAAAGATTGGATTGGACTCAGCTTCATTCAAATTGTGAAATGGAACTGAGAGAGAGGCTGGTTGGCTATAGCTTTGGTGTCTTTCTTGGTGTCGCCTCTGCTTCTCATGGAAAGGGTAGTAAACCTGGTTACTGGGTCCCTGTTGGAACAGCACAGATGGAGCAGTGGGTTGCAATTCATCGTAAAGATATAAAGAATCATCTGGCAGATGAACTACGAACCTTCGAGAAGAGGTAGTCCCACCACATGCCTGCTTTAATGACTTCTCTTATGCATGATCTATGCCATTTGCATTGTCTTTGTATTATCCAGTTGATTGTGGCGTGATGATACAGATACGAGTAATATTTACATGGGAATGTTGCTGATTCTGACTCACTGTTTCTCTGATTTTGCAGTCAGCGTCCATCCTTTTGTGAATATGTAGAAAAGGAGGAATGTAGTTTCTGCTCAGCATCAGTACCATTTGATTCTCCCGATTCCGCAGTCTGTCAGGGGGTGAAGTGTGATACTGGAAATAGTGCGAGACACAAAATATTTCGATGTGCTGTTTCTATGCGTATCTGCCCAATTGAGCCGATATGGCATTGCATGTGCTGTCAGAGATGGGTTTCAAAATTAGCCCCTTCACCCCTCTTCAGAATGCCTGGATATCCTTCAGATTTCAAGACTAACACAGATTTTGAACAGCCAAAACCTTGGTGTCCCTTTTGTGGGATTCCTTTGAAGAGATCACTGCCAGAGTTTCTACTCTCACCATCCTTTGTATAGGTTGAGTAAATAGAGACAAAGCACTAGTAAGTTGTAATGTTAGTTGACTTCATCAAGAAAACTCTGTTAAAGTTATGAAGATATTGTGGAAAAGCTCTAATATTATTAGTTGTGAAGTTTTTTGTTGTTGTTCTCACGTTGGAGCCCAATTGAATCTAAATTCGTATCAGAAAGTCCTACATTAGGGGTAAGCACTCCCTAGTAAAGACAATTTCATACTTGGGGAACTTGAACTTGAGTCATGATGGAGTTATTACACCTCCACTTTTTGGTTTCTCACCCTATATCTAGTACCTACATTGAAGCTTAACTAAATCTAGATCTGTGTCGAAAAGTCTCACATTGGAGGTAAAGCACTCCCAAGTAAAGGCAATTTCAACCCATGTTGATGAAGTTGTAAAATTTTGACACTGTTGATGGCTTCACTTGTCTAACAAAACATCATTATTATTCTTGGTTATATATATATATAAAAAGAAAATTGAGCATGTTAACAAGAAGCTCTATTATGATATCCCATCAAGTTGGCCTCTAGTTCAATTAAGAGGTTCATTTGATCAACTCTGAGCGAAAACAGGAAAAGAATTATTGTTCAAACACAATTTGCAGACTGACAAACCACATGATTATATTTTACAAATCATAATTGTCTGGCTTTAAATAGCTACTACTACATGAAATGCAATATGTAAATTGCATTTTTATTTCATCCTCTCAAAAAAAAAATGCAATTATTCTCAAAAAATCCACTTTTCACCTCTTGGCATTTGCTGATCAGTTTGTTAGACATACCTGCATCAGCACAAGTAGCATTAAGAAAGAGCAAATGTCTTTATTCCCAATTGCCTAAGCCTTGCTGGTCGGAGTTGTCGAATAGTTGTGCTGGTGGGATGTAACATGTATGCATTTGAACGCCAATGTTTGAAAAAGGGAAAAAAATGGCCTTGCATTCTTAAAATTAATAATTTACATCTACAAATAATGCAGAAAACACAAAGCATGTAAACTGCTATCCTACCTAAAGCTCCACAATGAGAACTTCGGTGATTCCAAATTCTACCATACTAATTACATGTTTAAAGAAGAATGTCAGCATCACCTTAATCCGCAAGGTTATCTATTCACACGATTGGCTGTAAATGGTAAAAGGACATAACTTCTATTTCCTTTGCTTTTTTGCTGGAGTCTCCAATTGCAACTCAACCTGCCATCCAAGTTGAGGTGAACAGTAAACGTCTAGCAAACAAGAAGGTTCTGATCAATGCATGGGTCGAATTGACCAAACACAGTTATTGATGTCGACAGACTTTTAAACTGAATCTTATGTGGAAGATATGACATTTCATCGCACTACTTGGACACATCCTTGGAATGGCCCCAAAAGGAACACCAGTGGCACTGCATAAGCTTTATTTCTAGTTCTGTCGTCCATGGCTAAACTATGTACTTGGACATGTATACAACATGCATGTAATGCATAGCATGCTCCTGTAACAAGTATCAAGTAAAAATAGACCTCTATCAATCAACTTAAATGTGTCGAGAGGGAGGTCCAGATGTCAGTTAAACAAGCTTCTATTTGTGATGAGATTAGCACATTATAATTTTGTTGTCACCTTTTGGTGGAACTAGAATTACATTTGAGTATTGTTCAAGCAGTTAACAGTGATGCTACTTCGCACAGTCTGGAATCAGATTGCATCAAAGACGAACTTCAGCAAGAAAACCATTTCCAGTTTCAGGTTTACTCCTTAGTCCATTTGAGTGGAACAGGGATGACAAAGCAGTGAAGTTAATTTTATCTTAAACAGATTTCAAGTTGGAAAGATGAAACCAGATGATATATACTGAAAAGGCCAAGGGAACTTACTGTATTTGACAGCTGCTCGCGGATATATGCCATTGACCTCAACATGGCACCTAAAGTATCTCTGGAAACCTGAAATTTCACCTCCGACTCCCCTGAAGATGTTTCTGTATCTTGAAGCTGAAAAGAAAGAGATTCTGATCAGTAAGACGAACCATTGCAGAAGCTGATGTGTCTGCTTGATTTTACAAAATAACAGCTGAACACTGCATTTAAACGTAGTGTCCGTATCTGTAGAATGCTGCATTCAGGGACGGATTTTGGAAGAGCCAAGGGGTGTCACGTGACATGGCTTTGTTGAAAAAATTTACTAAATATACATATAGGTATATAATAAAAATAAATATTAAAGGTTAAAACAATTAAAAGGACACTCCTTACAGCAAATTGCTTCTAGCTCTTGTGGTTAAGGGGCTTGTGGAGGTACTGAACGTCTTGAGTTCGATTCCCCATGGCTGTTTTTCCTTTCCCTCTTTTTTCCCCTCTTAAAATGTGCAGTTTTTTCTCCTTCTTTTCCGCCCTTAAACCACTTCTCTTTCCTTTTTATCTTTTTCTCTTAAAGTTGTGTCTTAAAATGTGCAGTTTTTTTCTTTCATTTTTTTCTCTAAATTTTAGTCTTAAATAACCTGCAGACCCACTCTAATTCATTCAAATCAACCTATTGCCTTTTACTAGAAATAGAATTGAAATAAAACTTAAAATCTTTATGTATTTGTGACTTGTAAGTTTCTTTAAAAAAAAAAAAAGTTATTGTCCATCAATTATCCTCATTCGGCATCTCAAATCTCTATATTGTGTTAGTATTTTTGTTTCATTCTTTTTTTTATTATATGCCTGAAGTTTTTATTTTTATTTGTTCATGATAATAGTTTTATTCTTTTCTATTTATTTATTAAAATGAAATAATTTAGGATTCATTCAATTGATAATTAAATTTACTTATTTTTTTATGTTTTTATTTTTTGGATTTGCACATGACGAATTGACACGAATCATTTATTATATCATCAGCAAACCTCTTTTATTTGATCCTAAATTACTAATTATGTAGATTATATGATCTTAGTTTAAATTTAATGGAGTGGTATTATTCAAAAAAGATTCTTTACAATGAGATTGATTAAGTCTCACGTACGAAATCAAATAGATAACGAATTTTTCACTGGTTGTTTGGTGTCTTATATAGAAAAGTAAGTATTTAGTAATGTTTCTAATGAGGATATTATGTGTACCCTTCACAACATGAAATCTCATCGAATTTATAATATATTATTATAGTGATCTACTGATTTTTTTTATTCCTTGACATGGGTTATCCAACAAAAATAGTCATCTAAACCAGTTTTTAATAAAAAGCCTATAATTTTTTTCATGTATTTTACAAAATGTTAGTCATTTATTTGCGACTATTATTATGAAGACTTGAGTAATTTAATTTAAAATTTTAAAATATTATCCAATATAAAGAGTAGACAATTATTTTTTTAATTTATAATTTATAATGTTAGTCGATTTTTTTTCTCCTGAATTTCCATCCTGGCAAGCGCCTTTAATGTTCTTGCGAGTGGCAAAGCCAATAATTTCGCTAATTAAAATAATATTGGTCACCTACATACACAGTCAAAACACATGTTCCACTGTACACCATAGCCTATGAGCAACAAGACAATGAAGTTTAGGTGGTTGACATCCTCCCTCCTCTCTTATACATGAAAGTCTAACTAGTGTAGATCTTTCTCCTATTCGTCAAGCTTTCTACAATGAAAATGGATCCTCATGTTGCTGTACAAACAAAAAGAGGCCTAGTACATACTTTACCCCTCCAACAGGCATAGAAATCCCTTCTACACATTTTGCTTTGTTTTAGGCACCTTAATTGGCAAGATCTGCATCTAAAAACCCTCACAACCACTTAAGACTACTACTTCCTAGGAAGTGGATGCCACACACCAGTAGCGATGCAATACCAAGTTAGCCGACAAATACAATCAGTTCAAGTTCATGTACACAACTTCTGTCAGAATCTAATCCAGTTCAACAGTTTGAACAAATCAATAAGTATGAGAGAAGTCGATGAAAAAAATGCATTATTTGGTGTTATGGGCAATAAGGACTAGGAGACCAATCAGCAAAAAGACTGAGCTGTTAAGGAGGAAAATCGTTGGCCTTATCTTCCTTGCCGTACCACAGGATTCATGCATAAGGTTAGTTATCTAGGTTTTCAACTTAAATTGTGTGGATATGAATATTAAGAAAATGTTCTTTGAGGAATGCTCATTTATCTTTCATACCAAGTTAAATTTTTCATTTTACTGATAGGACTGGTAGGTCCCCTTCCCTACCAGGTTTACTTTGGAAACGAAATAAAAGAGAGAAGTAACTTTCTGATGATGCATTTGCCTATCAGATGTGTTGGCATTGCACGTCAAAGAAGATTAGATTTTTTTCGTAATCCAAACAGATTTACCATGTCCTTATACCAACTGCCTTTCCTCTCCAAAAAAAATTGAGAGAAAATAACGAAGGAAAACAGGAGGATAAGAAACATATAAGGCACTTAAAATAGGAATATGATAAACTGGAGGAGAATGAATATGACAGGGAGAATTCTAAGTGTAATAAAAAGGGAATTGATATCAATCGAAGAGGAATAAATAACATCACCTTCTCATCAGAAAATAAATGAATATAGTCTGTGTGTACACCTAATAGTTATATATTAACAGAAATAACAGTACTTCAAATTCTCTACACATACCTTCAGATTGATGACAGCAACTCTATTAGCCGGGGTGCAGAGCTGCTCGCTGATATAAGCCATAGACTTCAACATGGGCTCTAGTGTGACCTGAGATAGCTGAAACTTAACTTCCGATTCTCGTGAAGGAGTCCTACTGTAATCTTGCAGCTACAACCAAAGAAATTCAGTGAACAATAATTGAATAATCAAATCCGTGACATATCAGCAGTCAAGAACTCATGATAACTCAAACTAAACAAAGGCACATGTGGTCACAAAGCCAAAGGAAACACACAACCCTGACATCCCTATCCAAAACACATTAGTTACTTAATCAAAACAACAATTAATCAATTCACCAGCATGATGGTCTTTAAAAAGAAGTTAAAACAGTGAACTAAAATCAAATTATAGATAAACTCTGAAATGCACCTTCAGGTTGATGACAGCAACTCTATTTGCAGGTGCCGAAGTTTTATTCTCCATCACCCAAGTCATTGACTTGAGGCAAGGAAGAATCACCTAAGAATCCCAAAAAAATCAATAGTGCCACCATGACTTGAGAAGTCTGATAATGAAATTAAATAAGATAATAACGAATCTCAGTACCGTGTTATCTGCGTGACCATCATCACGGTGAAGAGAAACAGGGGCCATGCGCTGGGGATCTAAATCAGCAACAGCCCGAGCAGGACTACCAGTATCATTAAGATTAAAGCGCTTTGTCATTTCATCCTGTTGTGGCCACAATAGTGGTGTCATTTCTGAAGCATAGGTAGACGTCCTCCGATCATCATAGCCAACACCACTGACTTGTGAGCTAGGTGGTGAAACTTTAGCAACATTTCTTTTTGCAAGAGCCACCTTCTTTCCTCCTTCTTTAAGAGCACCTAATGCTGCATTATATGTCTCCTGAGATACAGCCCCTTCTTCAGCACATCTTATGGCTTCCCTGCAGAGACTGTTGTATCTCTGTGCCATTGATTCAATACCATGAAGTTGTACATGTTCATCTGATTCAGCACCACTTTTTGCATTTATTGTCCACCGTTTCAAAATGTAATGAGATGGCAATGTAAGAATATTAGTTACTGTAAAAACTGTAAGAATATGTCTGCAGAGGATGCCACTACATTCAAACATCTGGCAGCTACAATTTGCTCTCAGTTCAGATATATTCAATGAGACAAGGTATGCTTTCTGGTCATCCTCAAATTTTGCAACTCTGAACGTGCTGATAACCCCATCTCCATCAATTCTGTTTGCAGTGTATACAAATGTCTCCACTAACTCTTGTTGAAATTTTAAGAATATTTTCTTCGTGTATAAGGTTGCTGCCTGTTTCTCCATTGGAGATGGTGTCTTTAGTGGTGGAGTGGTGCATATTGTATCAAAATCAGCTTCTATTTCCTTCTCAAATGAATTCTCCAAAGCTCTTTCATACTGCCTGAAGAACAATGGCAACGTAATCTGTTCACTCACATAGCCATCGAAAAATGAGCATTCATATTCCTGGTTAGGGGAGATAGCTGCAAAGAAAGTATCACGAAAGTACACTGGTACCCACTGACGACGTTTATTATATATTGATTGAAGCCAATCATTCTTCTTCAGGTCATACTTATCAAGGATTATCTCCCAATACGATTCAAATTCTTCAACTGTCTCTGTCAAATTGATACAATTATAGAGTTCAACCTGGAAATTTGGGAACATCTGACATACATGAGCCATTCTGTCCTGGCCACCCCTTAATACATGCCACTTATTGACACAGTGCCGTGTTTCAGGAAAAACTTGAGCAACTGCAGATTGTATAACAGTATCCTGATCAGTAATTATTGAGACAGGGGCACGGCCATTCATAGCGGCAAGGAAGGTCTTGAACAGCCAGACAAATGTAGCTTCAGACTCATCTAGAAGAAGTGCACAACCAAACAAAATTGTCTGACCATGATGATTTACTCCTGTGAAAGGAGCAAAAGGGACTCTGCACTGATTAACTCTGTACATAGTGTCCAGCATAATGGCATCACCAAAATGACTGTATGCATTTCTTGACCTTGCATCAGCCCAAAGTACATTAGACATGCGATTATCTTCGTCCAATTGTATGGCATAGTAAAATCCAGGATTCTCAGCCTGCATTTTCTTGAAGTAATCAAGAAGATTCTGAGCATCTCTCCCTACTGTTCTTCGTTGATTGCAATGTCTAGGAGAAAAACTCTGAAGTGTAGTATTCTTAACAGTTTGATCTGACTCTTCAGGACGAGTTCTCGTAACTCCATGGAACATCTCTACAGGAATGCGGTTACCGTCTACTGAGACATACATTACACCACTAGGGACAATTCCAACACTCTGATTATTCTCAGGTTCATTCCTTTTTGTCACTGCAAAATGCTTGTGCGATCTCCGACAATGCACCTTATTGGCATACACAAGAGAGTGACTATGATCCTTCACATATTTAGTTACAACCCACTTGTTTTGACCTTTTAACTCCACTCTAAGCATTGCATTACAGGATTCACCTGACACTCTTCTCAAACCAACCTTGTCACATAAAAAATCAGTCTTCAGTTGATTAAGCTGACAGACACGGGTAGTAAAACCCAAACGCCCCGCATACTCATCATAGAAACTCTTCGCTTGATCTCCAGAAGGAAATACCATACCCATTTGCGGCTCAACAATGTTATCTCCATCAGGTGCATTTGACCTTCCATTTACATTTGCTTCTCCACTCTCACTGGGTTCATCCTCGCCGTCATCAGTTATACCACCTTGCTGGTGCATGTTCCCACGTTCAACATCCATACCGGAACATGTAAACCAATTTAGGAAAATAAATTACATCCATAGAGGTACTCCAACACATAACGGCCTGCAAAAAGTTGTCATCATAACAATCATCTTTCTACTATTCCTTTTATCCTACCATATCTCTCATGTGCTAAGCTATCGAAATTGCGCAAAGTAAAGCAAGCATGAGTACTGCAAAGTTAACAACACAATAACAAATAAATCATGCACAACCTAATCTCAAACTTGACCAGAACCAAATTGAAATACTAACACAATGTTCTTCTGTGGTCTTCAATCACCAACTACTCCAATTAACAGTCATACAAAGTACTTCAAAAATAAGGGCTTCAGAATTACAAATCCTCCAAAAGAATCAACCCCCAAAATTCAAAGATGCACCAAAAAGTACTGATAAATTTGACTACGAGGCAAGATTAAACGAAGAACCAAAAAGCACTGAGCGGAAGAGTGATGAAGAAGATATACCTAGAGACGACCAAATCTGATGAAGGGCGATGTAAAATGTAAATTGTGAGAAAGCACCACACTAGGGAGAAACAAAATACCTAGAATATAAAAAATACTCCCTCCGTCCTATTTTTATACGAAATTATTAATATATTAATAAATTTTATTATTTTATTATTTATTTATATTAATATATACTAAATTAAGTTTAAAAAATTATTAATATATTAATTAATTATAAAAATAAAATAAAAAATAATTAATTTTATTCTAATTTAGTAAATGCCCTTATAAATATTTATGGTAAGATGCTCTTATAATATCAGATGAAAAGAGTGTATTTATCTTTACTACTTATTAATTAAAAAAAATTAAGCCATAGTTTATTATAGGTATTTTTTATCTTAATTTATTTCAATTTGAATTAATTATATTTAAATAATAACTTTGAGATACTTTATAAAATATTTCAAGTTTAAATTAACTAGATTGTCAAATATTATAATAATTATAATATTAATTTTTGTAATAAATATAAATAATAATACTTTAATTGATATATTCAATCTAGTGAAGTTTTAAATTTTTAAATACTTTAATAATTTTTACAATAATGAATTTTATTTGAAAAAATAGTAATCAATAAAAGAGATTCGTAAAATAAAAAATTGAAGACTGCGGAAAAAATAAAAACGACAGTGCTTAGAAGTAATTTGCAGTATTTTGGAGAAGCTTTTCGGGCATCGGTGAAGTGACAGAGGTACGGAGATGGAAGAAAACAAGGAGAGTTAGTGGGTGTATCAATTTTGAGCCGTTTGATTAAAATTAAATGGGAATATTAGTCTCTAAGATTTACGTCAAATTTATGCTGAGAAAAAGCCATGATGGGCCCAGATGATGCTGTTTTAGTACAATCACATTATAATTATTTTGGATCAATCAAAATGATGATATTTTAATGAGAAAATCTCATAGTAAAACGTAGCTATAATTTGCATATTTACGATATAATTTTGATATTATGTGGATATTACCTATATAATAATAACATATCTAGCAAATCTCATAAGTGAAGTTTGGAGAGGACAGAATATACGCAGACCTTACCGCTACCTCACAGAAGTAGAAAGACTCAAAATTCATAAACATAAAAAACTAGATATGACAAAAAGGAAAGGAAATAAAAGATAAAGGAAGGGAACAAAAGGAGCGACTAACAATGAATAGCATATAACAGTATATAAATAGGATAAAACTAATACATATCCAACAGATAATGAGGAAACAGTTTCACTACTTTTATGATATAGCGGTAATGTCTGCGTACAAGTTATCCTTCCCAGACCCCACTTGTGGGATTTCACTGGGTATGTTGTTGTTGTAATGAGAACACATAATATATATATAAATAAAAATAGAAATAAAAATAAAAAATAAATAACAATAA
>JAOTQJ010000096.1:20200418-20222394 GCA_025642045.1 Solanum sejunctum | reverse complement strand
TCCAACAATACTTATCTATTTTATGAAATTAAGAAATAATTTTATACTTAGTTCCTAAATCACTCTTATTATTAATTATAGTTATTTCCCTATTATATTTTACAAGACATAGTATTTGTTATATTCAAAGGATAATCTGGTTAAATTATCCAATCATTTACTATTTTTTAATTCTTTTGCCAAGTCAACAGGGGCTAAATAATATTGGACGGAGGGAGTAAAACATAGTATTTATTATATTCAAAAGATACTTTGATAAAATCTTATTCCCTGTGTCAAGTTAATATGGACCAAATAAAGTTGAACGGAGAGAGAAATTATTTTAAGCCCAACAGATTAATTAAACCATTCATCATGAATATAAATGATTAAACTTTATTTCAATAATTAATCATGAGTATAATAAATGATTAAACCCCAACACAGAGAATAAATGAGTGAATAATAAATACTTAATTTAATAATAAAATCCCCCACATGTTAAAATCTCAATTATTTTTTTTAAATATTTTACAAACTGGTCCATGATTTTTCTCTCTCTAGAAAACTTCACCTCTTATAAATGTCAAAATCTCCATCTTTTCTTCAGAAATGCCAGTGCCCATAGCTTCGCGTAGTTGTTGAAGAGAGAGAAAGAGAGGAAGAGAAAATGGCGGAAAAAAGTTGAAGGGCCAAAGAGAAAAAGATCCCAATAAAACAAGCAAAAAAAAAAAAAAAAGTTGCAGAAAAAAGAAACTTTCTTTGGCTCATTCTTTTCTCTTTCTTTGTTTTGTTTTTCCCCTTTTAATCTAAAATGGTGTTGTGGTGTTAGCCATTCCTCGTATTTCTCTTCTATATTTCCTCTTCTTTTGCCATCTACTTTGATTTTTTTCTCACTTTTACCCTCTTTTTTGAAATTCCATATTCAGCTGATACCTTTATATTTCTCTTTCTCTCTCTCTATTTTTTGTGAAAAATCTCGAAAAATAAGTGGATCTTGCTGCTACCCATTTCTTTTCTCACCGACCCATAAGCAGGGTTTCGTAAAAAAAATTAATCTTTTTTTTGACCCCCTTGTATCCCATTTTTGGATTCACATTTGAGCTTCTGGGTTTGGGATTTTTGGTGTTGAATTTGAGGTTCATATTTGTATGATCTATATTTGGGGTTTGGGTTTTTGGTGATTTGGTATATCGAGGTGGGTTTAAGCCATTTTTTGGTTTTTGGGTTTTTTCTGGGTTCAGTTAGATTGAATCATATCTAGTGTTTCTGAGTTTTGAAGAAACTGTGTGGCAGTCCAGTTACTCCAAAGAGTCCTTGGGCAACTTGACCAGCTTTCTTCATTCAGGTAAAAATTAAATGCAAGAAATGTAAATTTATGTTTCAGCTTATTGTATGTTTTTGGGTTTTCAGTAATGTTAGGTCTGTTAAATTGCTAAAATGCTAAGCATTTAGATATCATGATACTGGAATTTTTGGAAATGTATCATGATTTAATTGGTCTTTTAGTTGTTAAAATTTTATTGATTTGAGGATTGGAGGGTTCTTATTTGTTTTATTTGTATATTGCTTCTACAGTCATTTGATGACATGTATCAACATTATTTGAGGCATTTTCGCCCGTTAGATTTGGCATTTCAGTATTCTTAAGCTGAGCTAAGCTGAGGGATCTAATAAATTGTGCATTATGAGCCTTTTTCTAGTTTAATTTGTTCTGATGTTTGTTTTCTCATAAATAGTTTTTGTGAAAAAGTGCCAATTTGTGCAAGAGATTCCTCTATGTATGATTGATTTTGTTACCAACGAAATTAGTGAGAGTTTATTGGCCGATTTGAAGCTAAATGATTGGTCGATATTCGTTTCTCTATGTTGTCCAATTTGCCGCACGACTTGCAAAGTATATATTTTTCTTGAGTTTCGGACAAATAATTACTTTTTCTTTTTACATCTGGATGATAAGCTAGTGTTTCTTTGTACGAGTATGGGATTAGGGCGTAGTTGATTGATTGATTTGTAGATAGAGAACTCGAACCCTTTCCTTTCCCATATTTTCTTCATTTTAATTCAAGAAGTTATTATGTCACATTATTTAGTAATTAGATGTGCGAAGGTGAGTGATGGCAGTGGCGGAACCAAAATTTTCATTAAGGGGGTTTCAAAATTTTAAGTAGAGGCACGAACTAAGTGAAGGGCGTTCAATATCTATTATATATTCATAAAGGATTATTTTTACCATATATAAATAGTATAGTTTTTTCTCCGAAGGGGGGTTCGGAAACCCCCTAACTCCAATGTGGCTCTGCCACTGTGTGATGGCTTTTTAAAAGTTAGGGGTCTTGAATTATGTGATCAGGAATTCAAGACTAGGTTGTGTATTTTGGAATTAAATTATGGATATCACGATATTTGACTGGTCTAATAATGACAAGTCTTTCTATCGAGTTGGTGTAACTGAAGTCCGTAAACTGTTAATATTGTAAGTTCCTTTTACCTTAAATCTTAGAGCAAAACTAATTTGTGTCATTTGCATATATTGTTGTTATTAAATTTGACCTTGCAAACTTTTGAGGCTGATAAACTGGGAATTTTGAGTTTCTTTCTAAATGTTTGTTTAATGATAATTTGAGTAGAAGATATAGGATTTTTTTTTGTTGAAATAGATTACAAAAGTTGTGCTATGACTTGCATCAGGATCCTTACAAGTGACCAGATTTTTGTTATGTCGCTTTAATTGGTGGTTGTGATAAGATGGTCTGATGGGTTGGGGTTTTGGTACCCTGGGAATTTGGTCTGATGGGTTAGGAATTTGGTACACTGGGAAATTTCTTGTCATAAAGTATTTTCCGGTTTTTGTTACTATTATTTAAAAACCTCAATCTTGCTTTTAAAAGTTGGCACTTCCTTTTGTCGTCACTCACTTTTATAGGAAGCCCAACTGGCTTTGTCCTGAATGATGGCACTCCTCTTGGATGTGTTGCTCTTATTACTCCTTTGACCCAGTAACCAACAATTTATATCCCTTACATTCGTCATCACTATTGTTTACTTCTTCAACCTTTTAGGCTATGAGTATGACAAGTGGAAACGATGACAGGATGGCATCACAAGATGGGGTGGATTCACCATCTGTCGAAGACGCTTGTGGTGGAGGAAATACCGGAGGAGGTCTACCACTAAAAAAAGGTCCCTGGACTTCTGCAGAAGATGCAATTTTAGTGGAATACGTCACGAAACATGGTGAGGGGAACTGGAATGCTGTCCAAAATCACTCAGGACTTGCTCGGTGTGGTAAAAGTTGTCGTTTGCGGTGGGCCAATCACTTGAGACCAGATCTAAAGAAAGGTGCGTTCACTCCTGAGGAAGAGCGGCGCATAATTGAGCTGCATGCTAAGATGGGAAACAAATGGGCACGAATGGCTGCTGAGGTTCGTATCATCTGAAAATCTGATTTGCCATTGGCGTGTCTATGTATGCTAATGGCTTATGGCGTGTCTATGTATGCTAATGGCTTATTTCTCCTCAAGTATTAATTTTATAATAATATCCAAAATGCAATCAGATGTTATTATGCAGCTAAATTATTTTCTAGAATTAGGTTAAATTGACAGCTCAAGATTTATTTTGGTAAAATAGCAAAAATTTTTTATTTGGACTTTTGGCCTTTCCTACATGATTACAATTGATATACTCAAATGTTTTTATGGAAATTCTGTGAGTTATTTTCTTGGGAAGAAAAAAACAGGAACAAAAAAAATTCATATGCAAAGCTTTTATTTTAAATTTTTAAGAGAAGATCCTTGTCTTTAATTGATTTGGCGCGTTGCTAATATATAAAGGACCATTAAAATTTCATTCCTTAAGTTGGTGAATTGTCCTGGTTTAAAAGCCTTATCTGCCCTCTTAAATGATTGAAACACCAGTTTATAATCACACGTTCACGCTTCCTTTTACTTCCATATTCTATTTCATTAACTTCAATTGTGTTTTAGCTGGATATTATACCTGCCATAATTGTCAAAATCTATTTTGGATTGATAATCAATATTTTCCCTTTCCGAACAATGTTTAATAGTTGTTGACAATTATTTTGGTTTTGTAAGAAGCAATTACAAGCTTTCAAGCGTGATGTCGCTTACCTTTTAAAAATAATGTATAGGAACAAAAACTTGAATTAAGTTTCAAGTGTAATGTCTAGCAACCTTGCTTATTGCAAGTTCAAGTGTGATGTCTAGGGCTCTCGCATATTGCAAGATTTTTTCAACTGGGGATGTCTAGGAACCTTGCTTATTGCAAGCTTATAGAAAAATAATTCTGTTTTTTTGAAGTAATTAATGTTCTTTCAGTCTGTTTTCTTATTGTGTGTTATCTGCCTGTTCTTAATTTTTTGGTGTGATATCTTCAAACCTTTCTTACTGCAAGTTCATTGGACATAAACTGTTCTGGATGGTTGGTCCATCTGGTTGGACCAGGAAAGTGAATCTTGTATGCCTGATTATTGATTCAAAAGGGGTGACTTAGCTTGGATTGTGTGATTCCCATCTGTTTTTTATTAAGCTATTGCTCCATCACTTATAAATACTAGTCTCTCGGCACGCGCTTTGCCGGTGTACCCATATCAATTAGTATTCAAAACAGTAATATAGAACTTTTGAAGAATTTAAGTAGAGATCACAAATCATAAGTCAAAATGAACACTTATATACTCAATTAAGAGAATATGTCTAAATAGTTTATCCTTAATTTTTCTTATTTAGTAGTGTTCGTTCAAACCCAACAACATAACTTTGATCTCAGTATAATAATGATTTACATGGTAATTTACACTATACCTCGTGGAGGTGGAGAAACTATTTTGGAAAAAATGTACGAAAAGAAAATATTCCAGTAAAGAAGATATAACAAATAATAGAAAAACTCTTACATAGCATTTAACAACAATAACAAAAAAATAGAATGCACTAATCGAAGTACCAAAAATAATATATAGAACAATAAAATGTAAGCATATGATAAAAAAAGAAATTTGGTAAAGCAATCAACGCATAACGTAGACAAAAAAATTAGAATATCAGAATCATGATTTCAAATAGAATTCAAGATATTATAATAAGTGGGACCAAATTTTATCATTATATTATTTAAAAATACATATTTAATTAAATATTTAATCATATTTTAATTTAGTGAAAGGGCAAAATGGTAATCCAACTTTGAAGGTTGGTGCTTCCTACTTTTAGTAATAAATGATATGATAAAACCCTTTCTTAGTCAGCTCAGTATGCTAAGCAGAAGAGACATGCATATACTCTTGCCGCCTCTCTTGAAAGAAATGTTCCAAGGTAATTGCCTTTAGGTGCTGGCCATTTCGTTTGTTCATTTGTTTTCTTATTTTTCTGTTTACAACAACTGAGAAAACAAGTGGATATGTGTTCATACTTCTGTAATTAGTGAATCAACTATATCTCAACCCCCGATAGTGGGGACAATAATATTTTTGCAACTAATTCAAAAGGTGGGAGTGGAGACCAAAATGTCTGTCAGTTTTCCAACTTATCCACTTCCACAAGCAGTTATCCATAACTTAAGTTGACATTTAGGAGCTATGTGTCTAGATATTCGAAAGCTTATATTATGAAATCTCTCTTTTTTCTAATTTATTGGGTTTTATATTTGACGACGGGTATGGATTCTGCTTTAGATCCTGATCATGACATCAAATTTAAAATACTATGATATTTTTTCGTATGTCTATTTAAGAAGTTCCCTGTACTGTAGATAAAGTGGCATACTTGTAGTTTATAGCCCTATGTATTGACTTTATGCTGTTTCTGGGGAGTAAAGCCAGTACTTTCTGATTAGCTGTTGTCATGCTGTAGTCCTCTTGCATCTCTTTAACTCTTGGTTATGTCATCGTTCTAAACACTGAGTGGTGAAAATGTGACTAATCATGGTGAGAAGTGTTATGATATGAATGTAGAGCTTAGTGTTGTTAATAATAAAAGTTTTCGGAAACCAAGATGTACGAGTGTCTGGCTCATTGTAATTCATCATATCACAAGGGTCTTCTCTGTCTTAACATATCAATTAATATTTATATAATTCAATATTACACTTGGCAGTAATTTCCTGATGTGGATAGGAACTATCTTAATGAGTTAAAAGCTCGGTGTAATGTAGAGAAAGTGAAGGTACTCATAGTGAATGCTATATTGCTGGGACCCCGTGATAAATTTCTCCACTCTTTCTGTGGCTTTTGTGATGTTCCAAGTCCATTATTTCGTCATATGGTGCACATGATTTTGCTTAAGGTAGTTTCCCACGATGTATGATAAGATATATATAGTTTGTGCTTGGTAGAACTTGTATGCCTGGACATATTTGAATAATGTTCTTCCTGGACTAGAATGTGGATTTTCCCTATTTATCTGTGCCTTTAGCTCTATATCTTTTATGATTTCAGATGGGTTTTTAAAATACAACTGTGACCTCATCGCATTCTCAAATTGGAAATATTGTTGTGTACCATTCATTATTCCAGTTTAACCTTTGATGGCCCTGTTGTACTCTTTTCAGTTGCCTGGGCGCACGGATAATGAGATAAAAAACTACTGGAATACCAGAATAAAGAGACGTCAGCGTGCAGGCTTGCCAATTTATCCTCCAGATATTTGTTTTCAGACGATTAGTGAAAACAAACAAAATGAGGAGTTGGGTGCATTCTCCTCTACAGATTCCCCATTTCCTGACTTCTTGCCAATGAACAATTTTGAGATTCCAGCTGTGGAATTCAAAAGGTTGGAATTCAATCAGCAGTTGTGTCCACAAGCACTTCTTGATATTCCCACTGGTGGCATACTTGATATTCCTGGAAGAAGCCTGTTGGCACAGGGTCTTAATTCTGCTTATTACAATCGGTCATTCTTCTCAACAACGCATCCAGCCAAGCGTATACGAGGCTCAGAATCTCTGTTCTCTTGTTTAACTGGTGATTGTTCTCCATCAAAAAATGATGGCTCTTTTCCAACCTGCCATCAATATCAGGATGGTGGTTCTTTGCTTGCTCAGTCCATGGGATTTTCATCTTCATTTAATCAAAATTTAACATCTGATCATCACCCCTCATCCTTGGGTGTAATTCCTGGCAGCCATGCCCTTTTAAATGGCAACACCTCTTCTTCAGAGCCCTCATGGGCAAAGAAGCTCGAGCTCCCTTCACTCCAAAGTCAGATGGCAAGTAGGGGCTTACCTTCTTCCCCTCTTCCTTCACTTGAGTCTGTCGAAACATTGATTCAGTCCCCTCTAACTGAGCACACTGAATCATGCCATCTGTCACCTAGGAACAGCGGTCTGTTGGACGCTGTACTTTATGAATCACAAACTATGAGAGCTTCAAAGGGTATCTTGCACCAGGAGAATTCTGGTGATGTGGTTGATAATTCATGTCCTGATCTCCACGAGACTGAATGGGAACCATATGGTGATCCAATCTCTCCTTTAGGTCATTCTGCTGCATCGGTGTTTAGTGAATACACTCCTACTAGTGGAAGCTCATCAGAGGAGCCCCAATTAGTGCCAATACCAGGTGAGACTGATTATTATATTAACTTCTCCTAACAGTTGAAAGCATATAGTTATGTAATTTGATTGTTTTATGGTGATGAAGCTTGCAAGATTAAGCAGGAGGAGTTTGATTTCGGACCCTATGATGGGCAGGATGATGCTTCAAACCTGATCAGGTCCAGGCCAGACTACTTGCTCGACTCCAATTGTTTTGGTCATATGCAACACACTGTAAGACCCATCTGGCACTGAAATATGACTCTGGATCCTTTTGATGATTATACTCTGTTAACCTCACTACGAGGACAAGGCTGTGGACGTGGTTCTTGTGCACCGGATGCCATGTCTACTATCTAGTCAATAAGCTCAACAAGATTATGGTACTTTTAACGCCTTTGCAAACATTTTTGTGATGCAAACTTTGATTGTCGTGTCAGCTATTAAACGACTAGAAGACTGATGTAATATTTTCTTTCATGCTAGATTGTCTTTAGATATTGAAACACAAAATACTGCATGTATGCGGCATTAAATTGCCTGTCTTTCAATTCCATTGTGTTTGACCATGAATGCAACACAGCTCCTTTGTGCTGGGGCAAAGTGACATTATAGAGATTGAAGTATTGCTTTCTCTTATACTTCATTTTTCTCCAACGGATGTGTGTACTTTCTGGTTTGAGATTTTTCGCGCAGACTTAACTAAGAAGAGTCTGCAGCGCGAACAATGGTTTCATGAAGGCAACTATATCAAGCAAAGACTAATGCTAAGTAACTGTTCTTACACTTACACTAGGATATTCATGAGTCCTATTATTGAATGCAATTAATTTGTGATTGAAATGTAGTTGATTAATTGAGATGTGAAGGATAATGTAAATCTTGTGAAATTGTATCTAATAAAGAAGAATGGTATTAGGATTGCTGAATTCGGATTCACGTCAGGTAAGTATGGGACAAAAGCGATTCCAAACCTGAGATATCTTGTGTTACAGTGGTAAGTACGTCCTATTATAAGAAATAAATTTAGATTTAGTCGGACGTAAATCCCAGCACTCATCGGAAGTCCTTTGGTAGAATATTGTCACAGGCAGGGAGTCAGTCGTGCAGCAATGCGCCCGTGCGGCGTTTTGAGGCATCTCTTCTAGCCTAAGACTAGTCTGATCAAATAGCGTACCGACTGATTTCGCCCTACCATGGACTCATCAGGGAAGCGGCAATAGCTCCCGACCAGTTGTGTCCTTAGTATGCTCCGGCTCCCTTCATAGTTATGTCCTTGCAAGCGATAAGCTCTCCAAACTAAATCGGGTCAGCATGCCTAACTCGGTCAAGCCAATGCAACTAGGGCAGAACAACGCCTTATTGCTATTGACGCCTCTATCCATGCAGTTTAACACAGCCAACACGTATGCTCTTGCGTGGTCCAACATGGTCACGGAATCCGGTCCGTGACAATATTCACGTAAGTCCTTCATTTCCTATGGGCAAAGAGAGACAATGTGGGTGTCATTTCTTTTAACGTAACTCAACAATTTCAAACGTCATCTTATCTTTTGGGATGACAATTGTAAACCCTTTCACGTCATCACAAATGCTATTTGATTGAGGTAATTCTATTACAGTTCAAAAATTAATTTATTTATTTTTCTCTTTCTAAAAAATCGTGAATTTAGATTAGTCGAACCAAATACCATATGGTTATACCAAAGGAAACTTGTGATTACATTTCTTTTGGACTTTCAAAAAAGAATCTAATTACATTTTTGTGTGGCTATGAAAGCTTGTTAATAAATATAAAATAAAACATTAAAGTTTAATTATTTTCTAATTCAAAAACCTATCATCCTTTTTATAATCACATACGAGAGGATACTATCTTTATTAATGAAGGAAAGCTAAGAAAGTAAACAGAAAAGGGAAAAAGGTGTTTTAACTTTTTCTTTCATCATCACTTGTGGAGAATGGAGATGGTGTTAAAGGGTAAACTGTTTCCATATAAAGCATTTTGATTTGATGTTATACCTAATTGTTAAGTAGTAGATTTGATAGAATAACATGGAAGTTAGTAGATTTTCAATGCAGTTAGATTCCATTTCTGCAAAAAGTAGACAAGATACCTTTTGAATTTGACCAAAGGTGATCTTATTACAAGAACAGCATCAGGGACGCCCCAGTTTTATGATAAAATTAAGGATATCATGCAAAGGACCACAGGAATCCCCCAAGGAGGGGCGCACGATTGATTAGCTAGTTGGTGACACAATAGTTTATCTTAGAATCTAAAGTTTTCAAGTCAGGCAGGACTAAAATAGGGTACTCGGAGTGCAAATTTAGTAACATGATACACAAGTTATATCCAAGAGAGAAAACTTCAAGTATCTTGGGTCTATAATCCAAGGTAATGGAAAGATTGATCATGATGATGTCGCATATCGTATTTTTGAGCAAGATGGATTGGATGAAATGAAGGGCTCACGTTCCAGATATTATCTGATAAGAATATGTTACCGAGCTTAAAGATAAGTTCTATAGAGTTATGATTAGACCTACTTTATTGTATGAGAAAGAGTGTTGCCCAATTAAGAATGCACACGTTCAAAAGATTAAGATAGCGAATTAGGTTGCTCATGTGAATATGGAAGCAGAGAGATGATTAGATAGAACATAACACATCTTCAGCTTGTTGAGGATAGCCGAGCATTGTACTATTAGTTAGTATACACTTTCCTTTCCTCTCAATCTTCTCTCTATTCTTCCTCCCTGAAATTCTCAAAATTGCTTCTTCCAGTCTGAGGATTCCCTGCCCGATTTTGCAACATTTGGAGTTCCTGCTTTCCTAACAATTGTAATGTATCCCCCTTTCTAGACTCTACTTGTGAGATTACAAGGTATCAACATGCTTGATTTTATCGTGTTCATGTACACATTATGCCATAAAGATACACGACAAAATCTACACAAGTCTAGAAATACTAACAGGCGATACAGTTCATCTTTCCAATTGATTCAGCTAACAAATATAATAGAGCAGTTACAGATTCATAAAAGTAAATTTCAGTATTCAAACAAAAGACATTCACCACAAATGAATGAAATAAGTGCTCCTTAGCAGAGTATAAATTTATGGTTTTTCTGTTCACAAATAAATTTTGGATGTGGATAGACGACATAAGCCAATGTCCATAGAACACAACATACATATTTTACGTAACATTCAGCATGACAGCTTTCCATATAAACAGTTTCGTTCAATTCCCTCCCTTATGCTGCCTCCCTTTCTCCTGCCAAGCACGAGGCGGATCAGAAACCAAAGAAGTGCCTGGTATTCCAATCCACAGTTGGCTTCTTTTTATATTTCACATAGTTTGCACATTTTGCTTACCATATTGGTACCAGGAGTGAAGCATTACTGCTGCCAATTGTATTGTTGTTGGTTGCGATTCACATTTGAGCCGCGTCCAGAACCAGATGACCCATATGGGGCACTGTGGGGATAATTTGGGCCTCCGACCCCCCGGGGACCACTGCCTCCTGGACCATATTGGGTACCCCTTCCTTGAGGTGGATATCGACCACTGCCATAAGCTCCACCTTGGCCACGAGTAGGGTGACCATATCCTCCAGAAGGATTTCCACCAGCTGGATATCTGCCTGGTCCTGCTGGAGGTCCATGAGGCTTTGCATAGTGGTGGCCAGGTCCGCCAGCAACCTGAGGATGGGATGCATGCATTGAGGGATTTGGCCCTGGTCTCATTTGAGCATGTCCTTGCCCTGACTGCTGAACCGGTGGAAGCCGACCATGCTGCTGCTGGTGATGCAGTTTCTGACGTTTAGCTGCTTCCTCGTGCTGCCTCTGCTGCTGTCGCTTTTTCTTTGTCTGGAACTCATGTGAAGCTTCATAGGTTGGCAAACTGCTCAAGCAAGTAAGTCCTAATTAACAAAGTTGTTCACAAGAACATATACGGAATTCATAGAGAATTTGTTTTTTGATATTTTAATGGAAAAATGATTATCCATAAAGAAATACCTCTTTGGATCGCATGGTAATGGATCAGTCCAGAAATACTCGGCATCAAGTGCATCCTTGGCTGATATTCTCTTGACAAGACAAAAAGTAGAAAAGCAAGTCAGTCGGGACATTGACATCGTTCATAACAACTAATTCTTAACATCTAATTGGCATTGGAATAGATAACCACACATTTTTAATGTTCAACGATAGCAGTTGCTCATGCAATGAGACTACTGCAGGGTATTCACACTTCAAATTCTAGACAAATGAAAATCGCACAAGCAGATTCTGCAATCCTGCCCCCCCACCATTGGAGATGTTCACTACCAGAGTTGATCATGTTGGTCTATGGCACAATTACTAGCATCATTACTAAATAAGGTTTGAAAGACGTGACAACGTAAACTAGAAAATATGAAGAACTTGGGCACCTACATGCTAGGTTTGGTCTAAAAAGCACCATGACATCATGAACATCCTGAATAAACTTTTTTAAAAATGAGTTTCAACATTGTCTAGTACTCCACTACTAGAACAAGCATAAGAATCCCATACACATGCCAGAGAAACTGTTACCTGAGATGGATCAAGGGTCAGCATCTTGTCAAGCAACTCCAAAGCATGTCGATCAAAGCTAAATCCAGAGATGCAATAGTATAAATACATGAACATCTATTCAATCCAATAACTACACCGTGGAACTAGAGCAAATATAGCACATCATGTATTTTTTACTTACTGTCTGAAAACCTCCCTTAGACGTCTTTTCAATGGCCTTGACGGTTTGAAATTGTTATACCATGGAATCTTGGAAACTCCAGGCCAATTAACCTCGTCTGGAGAGCCACACAACTCAAAAATCTTGTTCAGCTGCTCTGGCTGAAATCAATGTAAAAGAGGGTTATTCACCTGAGCACACTAGAAATTCAACACAACCTAAAGTTACACTCACACATATACTGCTTTTAAGTAGGTCAAATGGAAAAAACAAAATAGTTACAATGCACATAAAATCAAACAAGTCAAGTGATTAAAGCTCCATAAGCGACAAAGAAGCTTGAAAATCCTAATTAATTTGGATTAATGCAGATACTGCAGTTTGTGTTTTTCTAAAGTTTTGGCAAACAGGTGTAGAATGAAGATCTATTAACCTTCCCATCAAAAAAGAAGTGTAGAATGACGATCTACATCTTTCCTATCAGAAAAGAAAGCGTAGAATGAAGATCCTCAAATCTTATCATAAGCTGGTGCACCACAGCTCAAACATAAAAGAACTCCGACAGTAAATACTTAAATCTAAGTGATGCAACAAATTAGGTATAGAAGCAATCAGTTGTCTTCATCAGTCTTAAGAAACGATGATTAATCAGGCAAACCACCAGCCAACCGGAAGTCAGACAATAAAGAAACACCAGGCACTTACGTACTTAACCCCCAAAAGCCAAAAAAGAGAAAAAAGAAGACATATATTAGGCAAATATCACCATCACAATTCTTTTCAATCGCAAGTTGTTAAGCTGTTACTATTATTCCTTAGACCATAGACAGTCTTTGTGAGGCCAAGAATACTGAAGTAAGTGCATTTTATTTAGACTAAAGGCTAGCATCTTCACTATTTCTCTAAGATTTAGGACTTTAACAAACAGATAAAATCAGCTACCTCATCCTTCCCTGGAAAGATGGGTTTTCCATGAAGCAGCTCAGCAAAGATGCAACCAACCGACCACATATCAACGGCTGGACCATACTTTGTGGTCCCAAGAAGCAGCTCAGGTGGTCTGTTTGATATACCACAAGTCACCACTCACACTAAAAGAGAATTTAAAATGAAATCCACATTATCCCATCAGATTGGTATCCCACAAATCATACCTGTACCATAAAGTAATCACACGATTTGTAAGATTTGCATTGTGATCATTTGAGAAGGATCGAGCAAGCCCAAAATCAGCAAGCTTCAAATTGCCTTTATTGTCGATAAGAAGATTGGAACCTACACGGAAAAGGAGAAGCCTTTATCAGTTATCACCACACAGAGAGAGTTTGAATTAAAAAATCAATATGAATTTCCTAAATGAACCTTTAATATCACGATGAAGTACTTGATTTACATGACAATAATGCAGTCCCGTCAAAAGCTGCCTCATGTAACACTGCAAAAAAGAAAGTGAATATCAACATCCTACTCGCTCTCTTCTTTCAAGCATCTAATTTTGCTCAGCAGTGCCGCCAGATATGTTAGTGCCAAATTATGCTACCTTAATCTGCGGAACTGAAAATCTCATTCCCGGACGATCAGCAAGCCCAGTCAAATCATGGTCCATGTACTCAAAGACCATGTAGATTCCACCTTTATACTTGTTACCATCTGCAATTGAACTCATATGTTTACTTCAAATATGAAAAACTAAATTAAATCAGAAAAGGCATCAGGTAGGGGGTTTGGGGAAGCAGTAAAAGCACCATATAAAACTAAAACTGAATTTAGAAACACTTGCCTGGCCTCCCTTGCTCATCCTTCTCACGACCTGCAACAATTAAAAATTGATACTTTCACAGGATTGTTCACCACAAAATAAAGAACAACAACAAAAAAGGACATAATAATTACTGAACTTCCACAAAACTATTTGGACATTTTTATGACGTCAAATCTGACATCAAAAGGACCTTTTTTGTCAATTTAGCTCTGTTTCAAGTTTAATATATTTGGGTATTGATGAAGATCGCAGTAAAAAATTTAACACATTTACTGTGGAAAAGCTAGCAAATGTTTGATAAGGTAAAAAATTTTGCTGGCAATGCAATTGCAAGGCTGAAACTTTTGTACAATTTCTTTCATTACTGAAGGAAAACCACAAAAAGGGCTCGTAAGAAGGAAAAAGGTTAAGTAACTTTTGCGTGTGGTTTTAAGTTCACATAAAAAGGGAATCATTAGTAAATAGTAAAAATGACACAAGATTAAAACATGTATTTTATTCAACTCTTACCTGGAGATGTTACAATCTCTTTCAGGTCAATCACATTTTCATGATGCAGCTTCTTTAAGATTTTAATCTCACGTATAGCAGTTATTGGAAACTGCATAAGAAAGTTAAGACAAAGTTTCAGTGAGAAGAGTTTGAAAGAACTAACAAAATGAAAATCATATTTAAAATAAGCTCACCCCTTCTCTTTCATTGTCCATGCGTATCTTCTTCAAAGCAACAATTTCCCCTGTTCTAATTTCTTTTGCCATGTACACTTGACTGCAAGGTAAAAGATATGCCACATTAACAGTTGTACATCTAATGAACAAACTGTTGAGCACCAGTTACAGTTTAGACTGCAAAAATGCATCAACTAACTACTCACTCCATTTAGAATCTAACAACCATGTTCGCCTTTTGATTTCTATGAAAATCATATCCACTTTCAGAGGCACATCAAAGTACATGTTCCCACCTATACACTTGTCAATAACAAACTTCTCTTTCAGAACATTCCAAAGAAAATTTATGACCCATACATTGCCCCGCAATGATATGGTTATGGCAGACAATTCTGAGCACTTATTATGTGAAGGGGGTTACGCTAAGATCAATGAAGGAACCCTTATTTGGTTGGACAAGCAAAAGTGTTGGAAAAGGCAAGAAGAGGATTTGGGAAACCATCCCAGCATGTATATGGTGATCAGTATGGAAATGAAGAAACTAAATATGTTTCAGACGAAAAAGGAGAGTATATGTGTTGAAGTATAACAGTCTCTCTTTCAGCATTTTGGTATAAGTTGCAAAATAGACATGATGTAGACAGTTTAAGACAACTTCTTAGTTACCTCTCCGCTTATTCATAAAAAAGATGAGCTACTCTTTTGCTGAGAACTTTGAGCTGAAGTCTTCAACCATATAGGCCAAAAAAAAAGTGAGACCTTTAAACTAACCGACTCTTTAGATGAGATACAAAAAGCTGAGAACTTTGAGCTGAAATTTTTGTCTTCGACACTATAAGCCAAACAAATGAGACCTTTAAACTAAATTTTCTTTTTCCCGCAATTCTATTAGTTAAAATACTGCTCTAACAACTTCTGAGCTCGCTTGCGATGCTTAGACCCTGCAAAATTGTTGCCACACCCATGTAGGATCCTCCAAAATGCACTACTTTTTGGAGGATCTGACATGCCCCAGCTATAATTTTGAAGAATCTGAGCAATATTGGAGCTCACAAACACCAAATATATTCTATTTGCTAAATACCAACATTTTCCACATAAAGTTTCATATTTGTAATTAATTCAGGATAAATTAATACACATGAAAGGTCAAACGTAGCCAAAGACTGTAACTTGCAGCAAATAGAGTACTAATCCACAAATTCTCTTAGTACAAGTGATGAAATAGTGAATACACTGGATCTTTGGCCGCCTCTCGTGTGTCTCCTTCAAAATATCTAAATTGTTTTCTACTGGCCGGTGTCCTTAGCTTAGGAGGTCTTCTTCGAGATGTAATTAGCTGTCTCAGATACATAATTGAGACCTACATATATAAATCCTAGGTATTCATTCCGTTCTATTCGAACCCATTTCATTCCAACACTCAATAACATGTTCTTTAAGCAAAAAAATGATAACTTTAAGTCTTTCTTTAACATACAACAACAACAAACCCATGATAAAATGTCTTCGATAGACCCTCGACTCAAGCAAAAACACAAACTGCATATAGAAGAAATAATTCAAAATATAAGAACTGACCCATAAGTGCCTTCACCAATCTGCTCCAATTTCTCGAAACAATCAACAGTTCTAGACCCCCATGTTGGAGCTTCCGTAAGATTAAGCTGTTCTGGTGCAGCTATTGCCATCTCCGACTAATCTTCAATTAAAAATTTTCTTTTTCTGATTCAATTCTTCCAAAAGATACCGTATAATTCAGCTAGAAAATACTAGGGTTTTGCTTAAATTAAACAAAGATCAAATCAAGAAGAAAAGCAAACAGTTTGGAGACTGGTGGAGTGACTCTAAATTCAATAAAAGAGTACTATGGAATCTGAAAAAAGAAGAAAGAAGGAAAGGAATAATTCACATTTGGAAGTTGAAGAACACTGATACCAGTGAAGGCTATAATTTTTATCCTAATACGTTATATATACACTTTTATAGGAGTTGGTGAACCATGTTCACCATTGGGATAAAAATTAATCCAAATCTAAAGTTGAATTAAAATTATAAAATTAATGTATTAAAAAGTTAGATGTGAGTTTTTTCAAAATAATTTCGTTATTTTTATGAGGTAACGTGAAATTTGTTATATTTTAGTTTTTTTAGACGTTATTTATAAAATTCTATTAGATATGTTGCTGTAATGTATGAAATTAAGTGACAGGAGTGAAACGCAAATTACAAGAGACCTAAATTATATAGATCTATGAAATATTTTATGATTCATCAATTTTATAATTTTATTATTCAGAGTATAAGTAAATATAGATTTCAATAATTCGAAAAATAAGTATAAATAAAATTCTACCAATAACAAAAATATAATTGTAGAAAAATATTTCTAGGTGTATGCTTTATGGATTTAGAATTTTTATTTGCATTCCGAAGTATCATTGATACGCATCATTCCAAAACTTGCCCCGAAAATGTCTTTAAAAATGTGAAATTTTAACTAAATTAATCTTATTTGTGCTTGATTTAGTTTGATTATATATATTTAAGAGGATAAATAGTATTTTGAAATTGATGAATCAAATAAATTATATATTTTTTTTTGATAATTATATATGCATAATATATTATTTTTAATGAACAAGTTTAAGTATATCATCTATGTTATGTTATCACCAAAATTTATTAATAAAAGCAAAATAAAAATTAAAAATCAAAGTTAGCACTTATCGTGTCGGTTCATGCATATGATACCTATGACAGTTCTTGTTAGCATTGAGAATGTCAATGCCTTTTCTTTGTTTGGGTTAAAACTCGTGAATTTTGAAATTTTATATTTTTAAGAGCTAATTTTAATAATTGGTCAATGTTTTATAGAAATTTTATACTTTTAAGAGTTAATTTTAATTAATATATCTTTTTTTTAAAATTATAAAAAATTCTTCTTTTTTATACAAAAAACTAAATCAGTAATTTATGTCGAAAAAGTAAAAGTATTAAAAAAATTTAATTATGATATATCGAGAAGTAAAGATTATAATTTGTATCAATAATTTGTAGTTTTGTATCATTTAAAGATTTTTTATAATTTTTTTAAAAGAATAGAGATTATATAAAATTATTTAAACATAAATTGTTATACATTGATAAGAGTTTAATTCCTCACTTTCCCTTTATTTGCCTCCGATGCAATTTCTTTTTAAATTAAGAAAAACCTTTGCCAAAATGGTAAGCAAACACCAAAATTAGTAAATAAAGGGTACTTCATTGTGATTGTGATTTTTTTATATTCTAATAATGAGAAAGTGAGGAACATAATTTATCTTCTTCAAATTTTACTTATGGGATTTCACTAAGTATATTTTTGTAGAAAGTGAAGAACCTAATTTATATAAATTTATTTTTATTGAACTTGCTTCTTTCTTATATAAAAAGTATATAGTGATTAGGGAGGATTCTTGTAAATTAATTGAACCTACAAATAAATTCTGTTAAAAAAAAAGATTTTTCATAATTTCTATTAAATTTTAAAATTAAAATTTGATAAATATTTAACGAGATGAAATTTGCTCATTTTTAACAAACTTAAAAGATCAAGATATCTCAATCAATACTTGAGGGACTATTTTGCACCTACTACAAAAAATAAGGGACTAACTTAGTCATTTTTTCTGTTCCAAAGATTGCCAACTTGTACTCTACAGTCGGAAAGATAAGCTCCCCATTAAAGCTGCGGCTTCAACAACCGGCCAGCCAGCCGCTCCATTCTACAGGTAAATTTTTTCAAAAATTTAATCTTTAAATTCGATTAATCATGATTATAATTTCTAATTATCTCAATTCCTTATATTTCAAATCAATTAAACAAATTTTTTTCTATAATCTCAAATCACTTGGCCATGAGTTGACTTGATGCTAATTGAATTGCTAAAGACATTTACATCTCAAATTGTCCTCATAATTAGTGGATTAGTATTTTTCGTATAGTTTTTGAATATATGAATTTAAGTGTTAAACTGTTGAGTTGATATAATCCAGTTTAGCTTCAAAGACTAGTCAAATTGACTATCGAAAAAAGTATCGCATAAATTGGGACGAGATGAAGAGAGTTTGTAGGATTTAGGAATTCATGAAAGATGTCTTTGAGAAGTATAATCCAAGATCATGAGCTTGAAGTTGATTGTTTGAAGGTATAGTTGGACACGGAAGGAGCTACGCTATGTTTTAGGGGTTCATCCGAATTCTCTTTTAACAGAAAATTATACTATTTATACACAATTGAAATAATTCTTTATGCGTATACAGTAGATGTTGAACTCTATTCGACTAGTTCGTGTGTCTATTTCTTTAGATTTTGAACTCTCTTAGTGAAAATTCTGACTTCGCCATTGGTTGGACAATTATAGTCCATGGTAGCAGATAAAACTTATATGAAACTCAGTCTACTGGTGCTGTCCTGTCTAATCCCTTCCTGTTTAATTAGTTTCTTTAAAATGGAAAGAAGAAAGAAAAATGGCAGAGAGTTACTTGAACAAGTGTGTGAATTTTTAGTTATTTCTAGTTCTCATACGTAAAACTTTTTGGATTGAGATGAGGTCAATAGCACGACATACACAACAAAAACATATCCAATGAATCTCACAAGTGGTGTCTGGGGAAGATAGAATATAGAATGTACGCGGACCTTACCATTATCTCATAGAGGTAGAGGGACTGTTTCCTGGAACCCTCGTCTCAAAAACCCAGTCAATAGCACGACATGATAACGAGAATTCGTATTGCCGACCCTCAACTGGATTGGAACTGAAGCCTAGTTGTTTTTGTTTTGGAATTACAGGTGATTCAAATGGCTGATGAGGATAGAAATCTCATAGAGATCTTGGAAGAGAATAGCCCAATAGACTTCAATAAATATATCAGTTACGTTAGTTCTCCCAAATGTGGAGCTATAGCAACATTTGCAGGTACAACGCGTGATACATTTGATGGTAAAGAAGTCTTAGAGCTACGGTATGAAGCATACATTCCAATGGCAATACGTTGTCTTAAATCTCTCTGTTCTTCTGCTCGATCATCATGGGATATCCACTCGATAGCAGTTGCTCACTGCCTGGGTACGGTTCCTGTTGGAGAGACTAGTGTATTCATTGCAATCTCGTCTGTTCATCGAGCAGATGCATTGGATGCTTGCAAGTTTCTGATTGATGAGCTTAAAGCATCAGTTCCGATATGGAAGAAGGAGGTATATACAAATGGAGAGGAGTGGAAAGAGAATAAAGAATTTATCGAGAGGATGCCAGATCTTGGGAAGGCATCACATGATCAAGGCGGAGCTTGCTCTGGTAAAAAGAAAGTGGAGGCACATGAGAGAAAGAGCTGCTGTGGTACGAAGGTTAAAGTCAATGACGAATCTGCAGATTCTTGTACGTAGCTCTGCACATGTTGTATTTCATTCAAACCCTTTCACTTTTTAAACAAACCTGAAAACCAAGAAATGGGTAATTCATTCTTCTTTTTGTCTGTGCAATAGCAACTATTAGCAGTTGAGAAGGGAATTTGCACCTAGTGAGTGAGCCAAAGAATAAAACTGTCACTCAACATTCAAATATTCACAGAACCATACAGTTAGAAAGGCATGACTTACTAGTAAGTAAGTCATTTAAAAGTATGAATTTTTTCAGACTTCGGAACAGAGATCATAAAGTTTGACATGATCTGACTTAACACATTCACAATCTTTGTTCAAGAACTTCCTAAAAGAACCTCTCTTGCAGGGGGCAAGAGGGCAACAATACCCCTATCTGGACTTGAAAACTTCCTATAAATTGCCTTCAGCTTGTTTTCAGCAGCACCAGAGTGGAAGCTAACTAATTGCTTTGCGCATTCCCTGTTTCAAACAATACAACCAACACAATTAGTTCATAAACTCGTGGAATTACCAATCCTAAATGACTAGGAGTAACTTTTTCTTTACCTCAGCTGGTCTTCTGAGTAGCCAGTGTGATGCTTCAGAGTGTCAGTCCATCGAGGGCTCTTGTTGAGAGTACTTCGAGCAGCATAAACGGCAGAAGCAGCAAGCTTTGATGGACAGTAGGATATCGCGGTAGTGTAGTTCATCAACCCAAGCTCAGCCAAGAAAAATGTCATGTTCTCCATCTATAAAACAACAAAGAGAGCCGCAAAATCAGCTAAACCAGCGGTCTTTATTTGCTTTAAGTAGCAGCAAATTCACATTGAGAATAGATCGATACCTCCTGATCAGATGGAACTGCAGCTTTAATGTAACGAACCAGAAAGACATACGGCGTTGGAACAGTTAAATACCATTCCAGCTTTCCCAAGATTGCTTTCTCCATTAGAAGTATCTGGTCTCTGACATAAGTATTGTCTGTTATCGTTAGGAAGTCATTAACCTGCAGACATACATAACAGATAATAAGAGATTGTGATAAATTTGAACTAAACAGATTTAACACATTTTCGGAATACTTTATATATTATACCTCTGGAGCCCAAATCTCTTCATATTTGCAAGCAATAAGCATTGAGCTGATGCAAAGTAACTGAAGCTCGCTTCTAGGAACAGCTTCTTTTGACAGGAAACGGTCCATGACGTTAACTGTGAGGTAGAGGCTTTCAGGTCTCAGCTCAAACCTCTTGTGTACTTCTATCAGCCAGTCCACAAGAATTGCTCTCACCCTTTCATTGATCTCTGGCTGTGAATCCATGTAATCACTTGGTCGATTGTCGTCCTGAATCAGCCAAATCATCAATTTCATGAATAGTGAAACTTTATCCACTATAACTATAAAGTCACAAAACTGTTTTGTTACATTCAAAGTGGATACAGAGACAGATGATTTTCGCTATACCTCTGTGAGCTTATAAAATTTGTAAATATCCTCAACATATTCAACAGCAGCCAGGTGATTATCAACATCAGCAGCATCAATATCAACAATCTGATTTATTGGTTTGTTGGAGAGTCCAGAAGCAGCCTGAAAGATAACTGGCCAGTTACACTAAATACTGATCTTGCTTACTACATTTTCAGCAAATGGAGAGGTAAAAGAGAAAACAACCTTGCTTCGCGCAGTTAGGATAGAAGTTAGAGTCTTTCCACTCTTCCTTACTTTTCGTTCATTCAAGGGGATCTTTTCAATGGTTTTCACATCCTCATCAGGGCATATAACAGTAATTGTTCCGGCTTTTGCTTTGATAAAATCCTTTTTAGTAACTTCTGTTTTTGCTGGAACACCAACTTTCCTTGCTGCAAC
>JAOTQJ010000096.1:20183885-20193978 GCA_025642045.1 Solanum sejunctum | reverse complement strand
TACTAACAATTAAAAAGAACTACTACTGAATATTGGACTTAAAACAAGTATCCGGACTTGGAATAGCAATGTGATCAATAAAATGAAAATAATAACAACAAAATGTATGCAGACCTTATCACTAGAAATTGTCTCAAGAAAACCCTCGTCTCAAAATCAAGAAAATGAAAAGAATCATAAAAAAGGGAAATGCAACTTTAACAACTCTCCAGAATTTCATTACCAGTGATATAAAAAACCTAAACAATTAGCTTATATCAACATGTACTAAACTAACGAGAAACACCCAAGAAACATTAACACTCATCATGATCAATCAAGATTTACTCAAAAAAATTGCATCTTTCATAAACCCCAAATGAATTCTTTCAAAACAAATCCAAGAAAATGAAAAACCAGCAACAAATAACTAGTAATTGGGTATATGAATCCTCAAAATTAAGGGGGTCTAAAAAGACCGTCTTTTTCCTCACCTTTGGGTAAATTCTTTGGAACTGTGTCTCTATTAGCCATTTTTGGAAGCAGCTGAAGATTTCTTTGCTTGCTTTTTCTATCTCTGATAAATCTTTTTTCCCGATGTATTTATTTTTCACAGATTGTGAAAGCAAAGACAAGGGTTAATTCGAGATCTTTATACTGTGCTTAACGTACTCTTTTAACGGTCAAATTTTCATATTTTTTAGCTTAGAAATAGGAGCCTTGGATATTGGATGTAATAATCTGTTGGTTTACAAGATTTATCATTTACTCATTCCGTTACATTTTATGTCATATTCATCTTTTTGAAAATCAATTTGGCTAACTTAAGTAATATTATATTCGATATTTTAAAATAAAAAATTAAATATTCAAGAATTATATAAATTAGAACTAATATAAATTATAAATTTTTTTCATATCAATATTATAAATAAAAATGTTAGTCAAATTTTATATCGTTTCTCTCTAAGAGAAAATTATGACAACTAAAAAGGAAGGTTGGATGCGCGTTTTATTCATATTCTTAGAAATTGCTTATATATAGCTCTTAAATTGAAATAATAGTACATTATCTTCTAACATCTAAAGATTTTTAGAACGTGATCTAGTCTTTTTCCATAAAAACTCTAATTTGCTATAAAAGAATTTTTGGATCATGGTTTGAAAGATCCATAAATTGCAATTAAAACAAAAGAGCCATTTAATAAATAATTATTTCAAAAAAAGCAATCGACGAAAATTTATACTAAAGTAATAATAATAATTTCATATACCACCTTGTGGGTTTGACTTCCAACATTAACAAACTAAACACAAAATCAAAATTACCATAGGTCAATGGCAAGAAGAGAGGTTTGAGCATCTGCAAATCTAGAAAAGGAAGGAAAAGCATACCTTTGTCAATCTCACAAATAATGGTAGCTTGTAGCGCAAACTTCTAGATCCCTTTAATTTAACGGGAGCTGAACGATACTTATATACAGCGTAGATGAAAGTACGAAGCTGGAAGGTGGAGGCATGAAAGCGTGGCCGAGTCACATGAAGGACCAAAGGGCTGGAACACGCAGAGGGGGCCAAAGAGGCGGAGCAATATGGAGAGGATGGAAAAGGAAATGGCAAGAATGCCCTTGATAGTACGGGCTGACGAGTATATTAGTACTTTCTATCTCATATTAATTGAATTTATAAGGTAATGCACACATATTAAGAAAAACATTTAAAGACAAATTTTATATCATACTTTCTATTATTGCTCTTTGTAAAATCATAAATATATAATGTAATTTATTTTCTAGAAAATATAAAAGTACAATAAATGAAGGGTAAATATGAAAAAAGTTTCAACATTCATTTTAAACTTTGAAAAATTCAACTATTTTGAACCTTGAAAAAAGCTTAAAAAATTCAACTAATTTGAGACGGAGGAAGTAATTGATTTCATAGTAAAATAACAACACACACTTATATATATTAGATTTTGCTGATAGTTTTACTACATCATATTAATCTCCCTTATTTTTAATTTCTTTATAACAGTTGTTAGAACCTTATTATTGTTAGAAATAAATAATTTTAATATAATTAATTTGATCCTTTTATTTATATATATATTTTATAAACATCTTCTCCCAAGAAAAAAAGTATCCTTAATTATGTGAAGTTCTTTAAAAATATTAAAATTTCAAATTGAAATGGACTAAACTATATGTCGTCTCATTATAATGAGACTAATATTATTTATGTGGTATCCGATAATATGAATAGTTAATATCATAGGTACTTGATGTGATATACAATAACATAAATTGATGAATTTGATTATGATACCATATAAAAAGATAGATCTTTATATCATGTGGATATAGTTTTTATTAACAAATTGCATATTCAGATTCTTCAAAATTATATTATTTAATATTTTTTAAAACAGAGGTGGAAGAGAGAGCTGAAGAAAAGTGGAGATGCAGGGGATCGAACCCTGTACCTCTCGCATGCAAAGCGAGCGCTCTACCATTTGAGCTACATCCCCAATTTGTTATACTATTAAAAGATTATCATATTTGAAAATCATTCTATTCCCCTTTCTTTCGAGTTCACAACATCTCAACTAAATTCAAATCACACACTACAAGGTTCATTAAGGATGAAATTGCCATTAAATTTTCTCCATACCGATAGTTCAAACTCGAGGCTTCTTTAGTTAAAAATGATGCAATCCTACCACAGCATCATATCTCATATCAGTGATCGCTTGAATTTAAGATTGAAAAAGTATACACTTATAATCTTTTCTTAGATGTTTTGAATAATACAGTCAATTTTGTTACTGTTATTACTTGTTTTAATCATTTGTTCAAGTCATCTCAGTTGTTCCAGATGATCGATCTGCGAGGAATACTATCACCTTCGCTACCCCCAAACTCTATAGGAAATCTCGCCTCCAAATTCTCCTCACCTATATATGACAAAGAGGAACAACTTACGTTACCAAAAATAGTAACGGATATAAGAAAGTTGAAAAACAACCTCTCCCCAAAAGAATGTGCTAGGGAGACGCTAGATCGGAGAATATCTACTTTTCGATTAACTTAGGTAAGTTTCCATTTTTACAAGATTTGGATTTTGGATTCGTAAAGCCTATTACAGCAAGCGCACGAAAGGGTCCATTTAGCAAGGTTATTCAGTTGATAAGGAGAAATGATGGAGGAATTGAAGCTCTGGTGAACAAGAAATGCGTGTGTTCGAGCATGACAAGCAACTTCTTCAATTTGCTACACTCTTCCCAAAGCATCCTCGGCCCAAATACATAAAAACCAAATATAATATGAAAAAGTTAAACCGAGCCATGCGTATTACAAGAGAAATCCATAGTCATTACCTTCTATCACTAATAAATTGTCCAAAAATATAATATCTCGATCAATCAATCATTTTTCAAAGTCGAAGTCAAACAAGTGACAATAACGACAGCGCAAGCGAGTCCTTCTTTCCAACCCTTTAACAAGTAAAAGTATTTTCTTATTTAAAGAACTTTTCTTTCCACCACAAATGACTATTTCTACTTTCTTAAAAGCAGTGTAAGAACTTGAAGAAATCCAGCTCTACATTAAGGGTAACTTGGAGAGATGCAAATGGTTGTAATTTGAATTTTATTTAGCACAAATCCTATAAAGCTGTTTGTCGCTATTGTGAATCGGGTGCTTTTATTTATTTGTATATTCCGTAAAACAGCCGTGAGAAACGACTAAAATTATCTGGTACATGACTTAAATAAAATATAGGCGTAACTCAATTTACCCCCTCCTATGTTATTATATTGTCCTCAATATTGTGCCTTCTATGTTATTTTAGTCGTCAAGTTTCATCTTTCGAAAGTTAATTTGACTAATTTTTAAGATTAAATTGAACTAAATTAATTTAATATTTTAACATAAAATTTAGATATTAAAAAATAATAAAAAAAGTATTATTGATTGTAAATTTTTTCATATCAATATGATAAAAAATATATCTTAAAATGTTAGGTTTAAATAATTAGACTTTAAAAATGGAAATTTTGATAACTAAGCGGGATGGAGGGAGTAATTAATTGAATTTTATTATGATAAGAATAGTATCTCAATTTCAAAGGAATTTAGTAATTTAAGATACGTATCTAGCTATTGATTTTTTTTTCCACCTAGAAATGTACCTAACTATCTACTGAAAATAAAATTAAGGAAAAAAGGTCAAAAATATTCCCAATTATCTTTTATTGTTTGACTTTATCCTCGTCGTTAAAATAAATTTATTTATACTCTCACTGTTACAAAACTTACCATTTATGTCCCCTCGATGGATGGAAAGCCCCAAATAACTTCATTTTAATTCGTTTTTTATTTTTGCCCAATTCCACCCCAATCCATCCTAAATAATACCAAACTTGATCTAACCAAGGTTAGGCAAAAGAATTGTGAAGAAACTGTGCGTTCCTTTCGTTCTAAACTTCTCATCCTTAGATATCTACCTAACATTCTACAGAAAAAAAGAGAAGATACTCCCTCCGTCCAACTTTACTTGATCCCTATTGACTTTGCACAAAGATCAAGAAGTAGTAAATGATGGGGTAATTTACCAAATTATCCTTTGAATATAATAAATACGATGTCTTAAAAAATATAATATGGAATTAACTATAATTAATGATAAGGATAAATTAGGAACTAAGTGTAAAATTATCTCATGATTTCATAAAGTGAACAAGTATTGTTGAAAATTTCAAAATAGTATAGAAGGCAAATAAAGTTGGACGGAGGGAGTACGTACCTAACTTAGATAATTTGCATTTACTTATTGAGGCAAAAAAGTTTGCATTTATTAGCCGAAAAAGTGATAAATCACTCACTTTTCTTGATAATTAGGCTAATAAATAAATGTCAATTACATAGACAACTGTGTCGAGAAGAGGTTTATTTTCACCAGCACACAGCTGAGTGCACTAAAATCCTCCATTGACCTGCAAAATGTAAGGAGCAACGAGGCCGTGAATGCACTGCTCTACAATTGTGCTAACTCGAGCTCATTCAAGCCATCTCAGTGGATTTGCGAGGAATAATATCACCTGCACTACCCCCAAACTCTATGGGTAATCTTGTCACCTATGTATGACAATGAGGAGGAACTTAGGTTACCAAAATTAGTAACCGATATAAGAAAGGCTAAAAACATCCTCTCCTCAGGTAATATTATTGGAAATGAACATGTTACGGAGATGGACATCAAAGGACACGGACGAGTAGCCTATGCAAGTTCCCATTTTTACAAGATCTGGATTTTGGATTTGGGAAGCCTATTGCTATAAACTTTGCAAAGGGTCCATCTAACAATTCTATTCACTTGATGGAGGAATTGAAGCTTTGGTTAACTTGAATGAACAAGAAATGTGTGTGTTCGAGCATGACAAGCAACTTCTTCAATTTCTAAATTTCCATTTCCATTTCTCGCTTGAATCTTGTGAAGTTCAATACAAGGAATTTAATTTTCAAACTTCACTTTGCATCATGACTACTATTAGCAACACTACGCCAAGTAAGAGCAAGGGGTTCAAAACTTTTCTCTGAGAGGAAAGTTACATTGATATATAAGGTGAACATTGTTTTTAAAAAGGAATCACATATGTGTTGCCTAATATATACATCTCCAGTACGCATAATGATGAATTGTGGAACAAATTCATACTCCATTTCCTAGTCTTGTTTAGGATGAAGTGAACGCAAACTTCACATCACACAATTTGATGCAGTTTCACTATGCTAAATATGATGTTAATACTTTCTTTTTAAGGCTTGCCACTGCAGTATTAAGGGGTTTAGTTAGGGGGGGTTGCTGGATTAAAGATTAGTTCCAAAAGAGTAAACTAAAAGGACAGGTATGCTCTACCACTAGTAAGATGGATCATAAACATCAACAGGGAAATAGCATCACATAAGAACCAACATCAAATTCAAGCACATTTACTGGTCTCTTCCATTTTTTTTTCTCCTTTATTTCATTTCAAATCCTCTCATATCAACCCTACAGGGAGGGAGAAGAAACAAACTGTCTTGGTAAGCTAAAAAGATCTCTCTCTTCAAAAGGAGAAGTCCACTCCCGAGAACCACCAGTAGATGTTTCCGCTGCACCAGCTCGTTCCTGCAGCCCAGGTATCGACACACCACCGCTATTGGACAGAACAGGTCTCATGGCAGATGTAACACCGAGTCCAGGGGTAAATGAATCATATGTACGTGCGTTGTTTTGCATTAAAGGGTTCATTCCTGGCCACATGCCACCGGTCCTTGATGATGAAGACCCACGATCTAAACTCCAGTCTATGTTAGCATAATCTAGCTGCTCCATGGATCCGCCGCCACTGTTCCAATCAACCAGAGACGATGACCCAGACATACCAGTAGTGCCCAACCCAGAGAAGAGTCCAAGTGAAGACGCTGCAGAAAGAGTTTGTGTCTGCAAAGCACCTGTTCTAGTCCACAAACTATTACCCCGGCTTGTTCCCGGCGATTCAAGTGGGCCGTTGCTAGAAACAAATTGTTGTGGCTGCTGGTGTTGTTGATACTGAAGTTGGCTGTACAACTGGTTTGTGCTGAGACCATTTGAGCTAAGACTTCTTGTTCCAGGGATATGTGGCATCAGTCCATTGGGTTTCACTGTCTCAACAGTATTGTTAGGAAACCACCCTGCTGTAGTTACTGGGGGAGAAGAGCCAACAGTCGCGGTGGGAGTCTGCTTAGGATTAATAGATTGATTGGGTCGTTGCATAACTATAACTGGTTCTCTCACGGTTCCTAGCTGTAGATTCTTCAATTCATTTCCTAAAGCAACATACCGACCTTCTGACTTGGAAGATAGGGGTGATGCTTGCAAAGGAGATGCCAAAGAATAGGAAACAGAAGGATTTGATCCTGCACTTAGCCACCTTTTCTCAGCAGGCACTGCCACTTGTGGTGGCTTGGCCCACTCCAACTTTGGTTGAACCCTTTTCAATGATTGTATACTTTTGCTTCCATTATCAGCAGAAGATCCTGATGAGGCTGCAGCTTTGGTAAAATTGAAGTCTCTATCATCCCTTTTAGGCAATATTACGTTGGGCGAAGGTTTTACAGGCGCTCTTAGTAAGTTCTGGCTGGTGGTATTTGGAAGATTGCCACTGCCCACAGTAGGAGGATCACCACTTTCATCAGCCTTAGATGGCGCAGAATGCACTTCCTGCTTTTGTGACCTCAAAGTCTCTTCAGCCTTCTCAAGATCACCCTCGCAGGCAACTAAGGCTCTTTCAACCTCCTGCTTGGAGCACTTATACTTATTTTCCATGTCTGTAATTCGACCAAGCTCTTCTGAAATGTCAATTTTCAAATTACCCCCACCATCAAGATTATGTTCCTTATGTTTATCTGCTTCTTCACCACCTTCAAATAACCATGACACTGATTCTTCTACTCTGCCTTCATTTAAGATAAGAGCCATTGTAGCTCGTTCGTGAGAGAATCCCATAGCCACAAGCTGCTGGGCAAGTGTTTCCAGCTTTCTTGACATGAGATAGCCACTGCATTTTTCATGCAATTCTTGAGCTCGTCTCTCCTTTTGGCGTTGATGCTTCTTCTCATTTTTCTGACGGATTTTTTCCCGTTTGTCGTTATCAGAGCCAGGTACTATCTCTGCCCGGGGAGGGGCATTGGAGATTTTCTCTTTATGGTCCTCTGACTCACCAGACCAGCTACCATTATTGGAAACAGAATCATACTCACTGCTAGGTCCAATTGAGTGCCCATTATGGTCATCTGTCTCGTCAATATTCCTGAAACGACCATTCACATGAAGAGCAACATTTGAAGTCACAGGAGCTGTCTCAAGCGTATGGAATGTTCCTAAAAGAGGATTGTATCCACTAGTTGGTGTAGTAGCACCTGCATTTACACTTGAAGGTTTTGAAGCAGATTTCGGTGGTTCCTTCCCACCCTTTTTGTCCTTTGACTTGGACCTAGATGCTGGAGACATTGCTGCTGCTTCTAATTCGAAAATCTACAACAGAGAAGAAAACATAAAGTAAGCAAAAAAAAAAAAAGAACTGCTGTAAACTTAGCACAAACTGTTAAGTGATTCCTCATCAATCAAACTTTACAATATTAAGTTAAAAGAAGTAAACATCTTTTTATCAAAATAAGTGTATAATAATAGAAGTGGCCACTTGCCTGCACATACCCTTAAGAGCGCAGAAGAATTAACAAGTTCCATAATAGCATTGACAACAAAGATATGATAATATCTAAAAACGTAAGTTCTTAATTTCCTAGACTTGATGTGCACATCTCAGGATCTACTGATCGACAAGGAAGCAAGACATAACTATAGATGAAGATGGACCCACTTTTATCTGTTAGACAATTCATTTAATTTCTGAATTAAGTTAAAATTAACAAATTGATAATAATATAATGCAACACATTAATTAAACTCGCATACAAAGAGGAGAAACGAATACATACTTGAACCAAGATAGAAAGGTAATTGCATATGTCTTGTGCAATTCTTTTACACATGCAAGAAAGCTAATGAAGAATACTACCAACAAGAATACTGCTGAAAGTCTGGTCAGAAAACAGGGAGACAGATTCTGACGTCGCTGCAGTTAAAGAGCAAAAGCAAATGGACAGCATAGCTAATGAAGGGAATAAGCCCCATTCCATCAGAAGCCAAAGCCCAAGGAAAATTAATAGAAAAGAGTATCAATAATTAATATAAAAGGAGTATCTGTCTATCCAGGTAATCCTAATATCCGTGCTTCCAATACTATTTCAGTAATCAATCACTTTCGTGTTTTTTATTTCTCAGTGCAGAAATGCAGAGATCTACCACAAATCTCATCCCTTGAGCATGTTGAACTTGACAATGTAGTTGTTTCATCATTCTTTTTTTTAATGACCGAAAAATACCTTCTATGGGGCCAACCACATTCTTCAAAATTCAGGAATAATGGGTCCGCCCTTTACCCTTCCACACATATGAGTGGCTATTCAGTCATGCAGAAAACTGCATTACTGTCATATGTTTAGTTCCTCTAGTTTGTTAGAACAAGGAAACATCTTCAAGCAGCAAAATCCAAATTCCCATCTTTGATCTTAATTGAACCACCATCCAAATTTATATCTTATACATCACTAATTGCATGAGTGAATGAACCTCCCTCAACATTTTCCAAATACCAAACCCCAACAGAGAAAAACAAAAATTATTAATACAAATATGTGTCCATCTTCTTCCTTTTTAACTGCTATCCTAGAATTGACAAGAAAGTCACAAGTCAGAGAGCTAGCCTCATGCATGAATTAGAAGTAGGCAAGAAGCTAAATGGGGTGGGGGTGGGCGGGTAGGGGGGAATTGGCTTTCTTAAGTAGCTTATCAACTAAAAGCTAAAAGTCATAAGTTGGTCATACACAACCTTTGGCTTTTAGCTTTCTTTTTTTTTACTTTTGCTGGCCTAAAAGTGTGTGCACTTTTTCTCTTTCCCAAACACCTAAAAAAAGCACTTAAAACCCAAGAGCTACTTACAATAAGCCATCCAAATACCCTCTACGCTGCATTTTTCCCATACAGAAAAAAAAGGAGATAAGTACAACTGACAAACAATCACTTCTAATTCAATTAGGATTCTTTTGGTAAGGAACAAAAATGATGCAATCAATAACCAATTGCAGCTTTGATAACTGTAGGACCTAAAGCTTCCAATACTCAGTTAGGTTCTTAAAGCTAACTAATTTCTCAATTGCCTATCAATTATTTCACATAGAAACTCTTATGTAAATTTCCACAATCCATGGAACCTGGGCATACATGATGTTCCATCTAAAATTAACTACAAACAAGAAAGACTATACAACAACAAAAGTTCCAGTGAAATCCCATAAGTAGGGAAACATAAAAAAAGACTATATCGATGATAATTTTTTTTAAAAAAAAAATGTGGAACTGTGAATTAATAGCATGTCCATGTGATGTAAAAATGATCTTAGCAATAAAAGAATGTACTAAAGAAGTGAATGCTAGAACCCTTGGAAGATATGCATAAAAAGAAGTTTCT
>JAOTQJ010000096.1:20167419-20182388 GCA_025642045.1 Solanum sejunctum | reverse complement strand
ACTCTACAATCAGTTTTTAGAATGGATAGGCATTAAAATTGTTCAATGGTTGGAACTATTTGGTCACATCATTTCTGTTCCTTAACAATGTTATATTTGGACCTATTCATGAATGTGAGGCCAACAAGAGGAATTTGAGGGGGATCCCACCCTTTCTCTAGATAAATAAGAATCTCATTCCAACCATGATAACCAATATTTCACAATCATTTAGGCTTTCATCATCTTTTACTTGTGCACATTTTGCCCCGCCAGGAAAATAAAAGGAAACAAAGGAAGGAGGATCAACAGAAACAATAACACGATCTAGTTTCACAGATGAAAAGAAAGACATTTCATTTCCCTAGGAAGATTTTGCAACCGAACCCATCCCGACCCCATAAAACCACAAATTCCCAGACACAACAACAGGAATAAATCCCCCAAAATGCCTCAATCCCAATTAGATGTGTCAGATATATAAATCTTCTATATCCATTCTGCTCTATTTGAGACTCATCTCACCCGAAGCCCCATTAATTCCATTGATTTCAAAGTTTCAACAGAATCTGACTCCTGTTTTCCCTGCTTAACATCTACGACTAAGCCTCAACACCTCAATCCAATGACTACATGAATCCGTTATTTGGGCCCGTTTGATTCCGAATCATCCACCCATCGTTTTGTGGACGAATCCATCCTCCTTTATCCATCTATCATTCATCTTCAATCATGGATAACTCTATTTAACACTAATCACGAACACAAACACGTACGGTAAAATTCACATATCTCTACAAACAGCACAACGCCCAAAACCATCACCGTCAAGAATTTAAACAAAAATTTCATAAAAAAGTTCCCAATCGACGGAACGGACATCCAAATAATAAAAAATCAATCAAAAAAAATGGAGAAAACAATCAATCAATCAGCTACAGAAGATCGGTAAACGGAATACCTGTTGACGGAAGAGGAGGGGACGGATCGACCGAGGAATCGTTGTCGCGGTGAAGAATTCTAGAGAGAGAAAGTGAGATTGGGGAAGTGAATATAGAGAGAGAAATAGAGAGAGATAGGTAATGCGAGGCTGAAATGAAACTGAATGGACAAAATTAGGGTTTCCTTACAGATGGATTTTTCACAATTCATTTTCTCTTTCCATTTTATATATCTTAAAAATATTACACCTTTTCATATATGTGCCGTTTATTTACTTAAAATAAAATTATTAATATAAAAATATATATATGTGAGTGTATGACATTTGTATAAGAGTTTATTCAATTGTTAAATTGTTGTTTTAGTTTATTTGATTTTGAAGTCAAATATACTTGATTCAATTTTTAGAAATATTCATTGACTTTTAAATGCTAAAAGATTATATTTTATTTTTATGCATTTCATTATATTGAGGAGAAAAAAAATAATATTATAAAGTTGAGTGTTAATTAGTCAAGAATTCTTATATTCAAAAAATATATTTTCTTCGTCTGACATCTTTTGATTTTGCATGGTATTTAAAAAAAAAGGAAGATTCTTAAAACTTGTGATTTAAAGTTATTTTTAGATATTTATGTGCCTGATAATTATTTCATTAAGGATAAAAAAAATTTAAAGGTAAATTATTTCCAACTAAAGTAAGATGATATTCTTTTCGGGATGAAACAAAAAGGAAAGGGTGACATATAAAATGATGTAGAGAGAGTAAATGTTAGGAGAAATGAGTAAAGGTAGCAAATGGTTGGCTCAAATCGAATCAAATTTGAATGAATTGAGTCAAAATGGATCGGATTATAATCCATCCATATAAAATATGGATAAATATAAATTTGATCAAATATGATTTGGATAAAAATGATTCTAACCCACTTTCTCGTAAAGCCAAAGGTAGATTGCTAATGCTTAATCCCCTATCATCCCTACCCCCACGCAAATAATTATTTTTTAAAAAATATTTCTTTATTAAAAAAAAATTATCTTTTTACTACTTAAATATGTGAATGTATGACATTTGGATAAGAGTTTATTCAAATATTATTTGTTATATTTTTGTTTATTTGATTTTGAACTTTGATGGATATACTTGATTCAATTTTTAGAAATATTTATCGACTTTTAAATCGCGAAAGATTATATTTTATTTTTATGCATTTCATTATGTTTAAAAAGAATAAAGTACTAGTCATATGAAGTATAAAATAAGGTTCGTTAATTAGTCAAGAACTCTTATCTTCAAAAATGTATATGTCACGTGGAATGAATATATTAAGATGAATACGTGGATATATTATGAGAGAGAAAATTTAAAAAATGAGGATATTCGAAGCAAAATGAGAGTGACTTTAGCGGAAGATAAGATACAAAAAAATAAGGTTGAAGTGGTTTGAATATGTGAAAATGAAGAGATGCACAAATGCCCAATGCAAAGGTGTGTGGAAAGGTGGGGTATAGTAAAATTGAAAAAATATTAGAGAAAAGTGATTAAACTGAAAATATGACATCAAATAGAAATATGTGGAGGACACGACTAATTAGGATAGAAGGTTAGTAGGTAAGAATGTTTTGTCTTATTACCTTGCTAATGGTCATAAGAGGGTGAGAGTTTTCTTGTACTTTCTTGTTTTTTAATTTCTATTACTATCTTTTTATTTCGATGTGGTTCGATTGTAGTATTATTTTATTTTAATATTATTTTGCTACTCTTTGTTATTTTCATCACGTCTTGTTTTAGATTGTTTTTTTCTTGAGCAAGGACTTATCGAAAACAGTATCTATACCTCATCTTTGAGGCAAATATAAGGCTCAAGTACACTATATCCTTTCAAAACCCTCTATATGAAACTATACTGAATGTATTATTACTGGGTCATACTGATCATAAAATATATTAATATCGTAGATAGTAATTGTTTGGACTTGAAATAGTGAATCAATTTTATAGAAGTCCTTCACCACTATTACAAAGATCAAAATTGACTGTTCAAGCTATTTATACTAGAATTGTTATCACAAAAATGATATTAACGTTTTTTTTTCTCATGATTTTAATTATACAATTTTATTATTTGATTAATATTCAATTGAGATTAACTCAATGATTATTAGACTATAACATTTTATTTCTTTAATAATAATTAAAGGATGAGTAATCATGTGTGTAACAATTAAAAGTCCATTAAATTGACATAGGCTTTGAAACTTACAATTCTATCAATTGAAGCTTTGATATATATTTTTAAATAGAATAATTTACGTGGAAACAAACATTAAAATTAATCAATTATTAAAATGTCAAAATCACGTCTACTCATTCTATATCTATTTATTTTAAAATATTTTAATCTTTTCATTAAATCAAATTTAATTTGTTAAGATTAATATATCTTCAACTATATATAATAATAACATTACTCCAATGCCTCAAAAATTTTCACCCATTACAAAATAAAAAAAAATTAAATATAAATAATCTGACCCCTATATTTAAAAATATAGAGCAACTATTTTTAAAAATTTGGTTAATTCATGTGAAGGCCCAATTGGGAGCACGTTCTAGAGACTTAGAGAATCATTTTTGTAGTTTAAAAGACTTTGTTACAAATATTTGTCTCCTAATTAGTCATGTTCATGTTTGACTTTGACCTAATCAAATCATGGTTAGCCTTTCATTTTATCAAAGAAGTTTTCTTTGACCAACTTTTTTAAAAAAAAATTTGATATCTATTATATATTTTTAAGTTAGAAGCAACATGTCCTCTTAAAGTAATTTTTTAAGGATAAATTATTTATTATTATTAATTTAATTATATTAATTTTTTTTAGTGATAGAAATATAGTTTGATATAAATTATATTTGTTGATTCAATTTATTGTTTGATACAAATTATATTTGTTTATTATTATTATTTCTGTTTATATATATGCATATTTTACACATATGTTATTATCCAACAGATATACAAGTATAGTTATTGATACATATACATATTAGTTACGTATATAGAATTATCTAGTAGATATACAAATACAATTTATCTTTCTCTTCTCTCGCCCCCCCTCCTCCCCTCATGCACTCACCTTTCTCCTCTCTCTCCAGACTGGCTCATCTCTCTTCTTTCTATTGTTATGAATTGTAATTTTAGCAAATTATAATTATTTTTTGCCCCATCGTATTTCAAAGAATTGTTCTTTTTGATTTTCTTTTTATTGTTAAACTATTGTATCAATGAGTATGAAACTATTAGGAGAAGTCCAGGTTAATCTAAAGCCTAATTTCTATAAAGTTTTGTCCCAATTAATATGTTTATTTGATCATCTGAGATAAAATTATAATTTGAAATTATGATATAAAATTTTGTGGAATAAAGTTAATTTTTTTTAAACACACAGTTTGGATTTTAAGTTGTATTTTTGCTCATAAATATAAAAAAAATTCATAAGCCTCAATTTTGTAAAATAATCTAATCTAATCAAATAATCAAAAGTTTGAAACAGAAGTATAACACATCATTACAAAGTTATTGTTAAAAAAATATAATATTTATTGATCAAATTTTAGTTTAATAAAAAAATAAAATTGAATATGAATTGTAGTGTGTTACTCGTTATTGAGATAGTGCCAAAAAAAATTTATCTACCAATAAAAATAATATTTTTATAAGGAATTACTAAAGAGACGTATGAGAAAAATGATATCAACAATAAATATTATTTATATATGAAATAAATGGTTGAAAGATTAATGGAGCTTTTTTTAAAAATAAAATATAAATATGTGGGTCAAAATTTTGTACTTAGAAAATGTGAAATCATGATATGAAATTTTCAATCAAGTTTTTTTTTTTGAAAATTTGGGATTTGAATCTCATGGTTTGAAATTGCATGTCCAAAAATCGATTTGATCTCGTGATTTAAAATCACGAGATGAAATCTCATGTCCAAATGCCTAGTTATAAGCTCTCATTATTATCTTATATTTTGAAGTTGAAAATTAAAACTTGAATATCTAATTATTTTTTTTCTCTTGAAGTTGTGATTTTTGGAATTTGAAATTGTGTTTGAACATATATTTTACTTGATTCTTTTTTAAAAAAACTAGTGAGTGAAAGTCTCAAAATCAATTTTTATGAAGTTAAATATTAATTCGAAGACAAATTTTTAAACTCTAGTGTAAAATATATGGCAAACGTAAGCTCTATTTTTTGTATTTATTATTTTTTTCTCTTTTATTTATATTAGGTGCTAGGCAATAAAAGATGCAAGTATTTGAAATAAAGCAATTTTATTTTTAAGTGAAAAATGATATCCAAAAATTAGAACTGTTTTAAATTTTTGTAAATATTTTGAAGTGATGAAAAAAACTAAAAATATTTTTTAAATTTTTTTAAAATTTAACTTGAAGTTTATTTCTGAAATTTTATAATCAAACTTGATTTTCAAAGTTCAAGCTCTAGAAAAAGTTAAAATAGAAAAAGAGAGACCAAACTCCTCCTAACTATTTAGAAGAGTATTTCAGCAACTTTGACTTTTGATTTAAGGATTTTCCCTTTCACTATCTAAGTATAGGTATATTAGGTTTTAAAGTAATAGTATATATAATTAAATAATCTCAAAAAAAATTATAAAATTTGAATTAAAATTATTGAGTTTCATCAAATACGTATCTTAAATTGTAGTTAGCTTTGCCCTTGAATTATGCATGCTTCAGTAATTCTAAAACTTAACCACCAAAGTCCAAAGTACACATTAAAATACAGATATAACGAAAAAATTATAAGTCATGAATCCTCAAATCCGATAATATTTTTTTCCTCTAGTCAAATGCTACAATGATGATTTGATGCCCCTTAAATATACATTGTGTAACTCTTTTCTTCTTTTAGTCTTTTCATATACATATACATGCTTATTTAGAGTATTTGTTTCATCAACAATTGCATATAACTTTGTCTTTGTAAGACACTTCTATAGCTTTTGTTGAACGTGAAATCTCTTTTACACCTTCACCACTTCATATGAAAAATTAAATGTTGAGAAATCATACGTGAAATTAACCCTCAAACACATTTATGATATACAATCGAAGTCTTAATATAGTTAAATTAGCCTCTTGTTCAAGCTTAATATATCATGAGACTTTCTGACATAAGTGAATCAAAGATTGTTGATTTTGATCTTTAAAGTTTTTAGCACTATGAAAAAAGAAATTGAAATATAATAAGAGAAAAAATAGCTATGGTTTGCTAAAATTATAATTTATAGCTACGGATTATAGGAGAGAGGCGATTGAGATCGAGAGAGAGTCGAAGGAGGTGAATTATATATGTATATTTATCAAATTATGTGTATATCTGTCAAACAATTTTACATGTATAACTGATATACATATATTTCGTATATCTGGCAAGCGAAATTAGGAGAAAGATGAGAGGAGCGAACTGTATATATATATCTGTTTGAATTAACATGTATATTTGTTAAATAATTATATATATGCAATTAGTATACATATGTATTTGTATATCTATTAAGAAATTGGAGAGAGACAAGAGAGATGAAGAAGAAGAGAGAAAATAGCAATAAAACTTTAACTAAAGCTATAAATTGTAATTTTTTAAATTATAATTGTATAATATAAATACTTATCATATATTTATCTAATCACATAATTTATCCATTTAGATCTAGTATTATGAGCACTTAATGAACAATATATGAAGATTTGATATGAATTCATACCAAGATTTATTTGTGAACCTCATAAGATTATAAGTCCAAGCACCAAATATGGCCCCAAAAGTTGGCCCAATAATGTAAATCCATAGCCCATTGTAGTGACCTGTAACCATTGCTGGTCCCAAACTTTTTGCTGGGTTCATTGATGCCCCTGTTAGTGGCCTGTGTTTCAATAAAGAAAAAATTATACGGATAAGTAAATATATAACTAAATTGTTACTCTATATTTAGTGACAAATATATTGTACAAATAGTCAGATGCAATATATTTGATTATTTTTTATGTCATATATCACAAGGATCAAAAAACGGAATTCAGCCAATAACTTAGGGACCATGGACTTAGCGAAGCGAAACGAAAATTAATAGCTCGATCATCAGTAGTAACACCAGCGATGACAAACATGAGGTAAAACGTAGTTATGAACTCAAGTATCAAAGCTTGCAAATTTGTTATTCCTCCTGGAATTGTCCCTACAAATTGGTCTTCTTTGCCATTAAATATTAGTCGAAGCGATCCACTCGCAAGAGTGGACCCCACGACTTGTACCAAAATATAGGCTGGAATCTATACATAATAAAATAATTCAAGTATCAATAACAATAATAACGATATGATGATATTAATATGTTCGTTATGCGTTGTATATACCTGATTCCATGGAAACTTTTTGTAGTGGCAGGTGCAATGGTTACAGCAGGGTTAAAATGTGCACCAGAGACATGACCAACAGAATAAATCAAAACCATGACGATAAGTCCCCAAACAGACGTGATTCCAGGTAGTGTGACAATGTTGTCCTTGTTTATATTCAAAATTATTGTAGCACAACCAGCAATTATCAACATGTACGTTCCCACGAGCTCTGCTATCAACTGTAATAATGATATGGTTACACAATTCAACATGATAGATGATCAGACAGTGCAAAATCTTGAATAGCTAACTCCGTTTTGAATTGAGCAACTTTGGAAGATTTCAAAATGACCATTTATATATTGATCCAATCTATTACTCTATAACTAGCTCGATACTGACTCAACCTACTCAGACACTCTATGTAACTTGAAAGTCGAGATAAATTGGTACCTCTATTTAATAAGTGTTGATATACCTGATAGTGTAGAAAACTTTTATTGCTATAAGTAAAATCATCAAAAAGAAAATTATCTAAGTTTATTTACCACATTCAGATGATCCTCACTGAAAAGACCTGGTCAAGAAAATCTGAATTTTTTACGCTTCCTAGCATTCACCGGGGAAAGAATATTAGCTCACATTAGAAAACAGCTTATAATTTTAAAAAATACATAAATAATGACAGTGAAAAAAGAAAAAAAACTTGTTCATTGAGGAACATATATGGAATATTTATGGCTTTATCAATGTGTCCTCTGTTATACTCTTCAACTGTCCTGTAAAACCCAAAATAATGAGAACCATCAAAATTTCCTAAAATAGTGCAAATTAATTTACTTTTATTATTTTTTAAAAATACTTTTTAATTACTCACCTCATATCTAAATAAGTGTAACCTGAGGAGAGCAAATTGTTTGCACTAATCACATCAACATTTGGAACATCCTCATTGCTGCCAAGCAAAAAAATAATGATTATGTCTCACAATCGAAAAAAATTAGGAGAATTATTTTAATTTTAGGTTTACAGTGAAAGAGAATTAACTAAGTATCAAATCGATCAAATTGAACAAATAATAGGTCAAGATCATGTTGTTCATTGAGAATTGAAGAGAGAACTGATCAGTATCGATCTCATTGACCCCTTGCTTCACCATGCCCAAGCCAGAGGCTAAGGAGAGCACAGTAGGAAATCAAAATTGTTGTGAAAGGGGGAGGAAGATAATGTAGTTGTAGTTAAGACTGAAGTAATATTTTTTATTTTAGAAGATCTATTGAAATATCAAAGGTGAATGTGGTTCTCAAGTCGGGACGTTTGGCAGAAGGAATGAGACCCGAAGGGTGCCCAAGATGCTCCAAAATCTTTTTCATTGCTTGTTTGAACAATTTGGAGTTGAGTCTTCTTTTTGCACTATTACAGATATGAAAATAGAAATACCTCTCTATCTCTAAGGTTCATTAATTATTTGATTGCTGACCTTGAGCCTGTTCTTTCTTTTGGATCTTCCAAATCATTCCCACGTAAGGTCCGGACCAATAAGATATATCAGAATAATAAGATCAATGAGAAACGAATTAGTATAAAGATGGATTAACAATAGAACTAAGCATTAGAATTTTGAGTTAATTACCTCTTTAGTGAATCGATTGTATGCTTATATATTGAAGTACATTTTTTCAAACTCAATTTTCTTGGTTTTATAGAAGGTCATTGTACATATGTTTGGCCGTTGACCTTCTTCTTATTGTGATAATAACATTAATTGAATAATTATATAATTAATTACTTAGGTATCTTGATTAGTGTGTTGGTTGTAAGTTGTAAGTGATGCTACTTTTTAATTAATTGACAAGCCACGTCAAAAACGCAAATCCGTTGACTTTGTTTTGTTCACAATGTATTTGTCATTTTCTATTAGTAAGAAAAATAGGAAATATACTACTATTTAATTTCAATAATATAATCAAATATTGTATAAGTACCATCTTACTTCAATTGTATAAATGATTTGTAAGAAAAATGTAACATTTTGATGCAATGTCAATCATAATTAGACTGTTTCTTAAACAAATAAATAAATCACTTCTTGTCGAACAATCAGGTTTATAATAAGTTTGGAAAAAGTACCTAAATACACATTTTATTTTATCATAATCTCTAAAAAAATTTTACTATTTAAGAGAATTTCAGAAATTCCCACTCAGATACATCCTATCACTCTCTCGGATACATAAATCCCCTCTCAGATACATACATTCCCTATGTATTCAGATGTCATATCCCCTCTCTGATACATCTCTATTCCCTCTCTGGTACATCTCTTTCCTCTCTGATATATATCTCCCTCCCTTGTGTATATGAATATCTATTGATCTATTTAGAAGTCTAGCGATATTTCTTGAAATAATTCATAAATTTTAAGAAATTTTTATAATTTAAAAAAGAATAACAAAATAACATTATTAGCTCTTAATACTACATGATCTATGTAAAAATTATACATAAAGTTTTGCTTCTTCAATCACTGGATAGTATACGAAATTTGGCCCAATAACATACATTTGTAATTCGGCCCAAGTCTTGCTATTGGCCCATTATCATTTATCACCTTGGAGAGATTCTTTTGTTAGCTTTGTTACCTTACCTCTAATCTTATGTTGAGTGGATTCAAAATTTATAAATATACATTTAAAAAAAAAGTAAAAAATATCTTTTATACAAAGTATAATTTATAGATGAGGAACCCCTCGTTACACCCTAGATCCGCCCTTGGTCGTTACCATCTATGTATATTATTACCACCTTTCCATTTTAAATTTCTTCTAAGTCTAACAAAACGAGTGATTTGCAAGAATGATCTTAAAGATACTGTCTCGAACGTTTAACTCCTCTGATCTCACAGACAAACTTTACGATTAAATAAGTTTTGTCTTATAGACGCTTTTCGAGTTTTGACCTTAAAAATATGTTCATAGTACAAGTAGAGGTCAAAAGATTACGATCACTCTTTTTCAAAGTCATCATATTACTTTCTGAAGCAAAACTCGATAAATAAGAGATAAATGAAGGGACAATAAAACCGTTTGATAGTTCAACTTATAATTTACTCCAACACATGATCTTTATTCATTGAAAATTTTTATTTATGCTACAAACTCGAAAACGATACAAAGGAAGTACAATACATACTTAGTAGCATGAAATCGTTCAAAATTCAAAAACATAACATAAAACACACACAAGTACTTGCTCAACCCCATAATCAAGAAACACATGAGTAATAATTAATCTATCCAGAGGGATAAATTAATCAGATTTTGTATGGATTGAGTGCAGCTTCAAATTCAGAAGTGTCAGTGAAGAAAATCTTCAAGTATTCAGTGTATGAGAATGGCTTGTATTTAGGTGGATTAGTTTCACTTAAAAGTGCTTTGGCTGGCTCAATTATGCATTTTTCAGTGCAATCAGGACTTGTTAAGCACCCAAGAGATATTCTGTCTCTCACTGAATTGGTAGCCACTCTATGTATTCCACTTTCTAACTTCCCGTTGCTTACCACCTGGAATAAAAATTAGTCGTTAAATCAAAGAAGTTAAAAAATACACAAGAATCATCAAATATATCTCTGAACTTTGTTAGAAGGATTAAATTTAACAAAAATGGTATATTTATGTCATTTGTGTAATAGTAGAGACATATGCAAGCCACTTTTATAATGAGAGGCGTATCAGCTCTAAATCACAAGGTTGAAGAGTTTATCAAGCCCTTTTTTAACATGACAATTCAGAGTTAGGTCATATGAGATAATTTAATTTAGTAAAATTTTGCGTCAATCTTTAAATGTACAAGTCCAGTAAAACTATATTGATTGAAGTGTTAAAAGAAGTCAAGATGATCACCTAAAATCATATGAAAAAGAAGTTTTCTCAAAAGACCTATAATTTTTTGGAATCAATATAACTTAACTAAAGTAGTTAGGATATCGTAGAAAAATCTATCCATACGTGTGATATCTCTTATTTCATTGTCTCATTTTATGTGAAGTAGTAACTTAACACCAAATTTTTTTAAAAAAAGATACTTTAAAAACTTATAATCTAAAATAATTTATAGATATTTATGAATATCATAAAGTTAAATTGTTACTGAATATAAAATGACGGACCTTCAAAACCATGCCATTGACGCAGACCAATGCACCAGGAATGGGCTCAACAGCAAACCACTGTCCATCTTTCTGACGGCGCACGTGCAAGCCGCCCAATTCTTGAAGAAGCAAGTTGATGAGCCCGCCGTCATTGTGTTCGACCGCTCCAGCTGTTACAGCCGGCTCGGGGCATTTTGGGTAAAGGTTGATAGCCATATACTGAATATGGCTCAGCTCATTTGCAAAGTAATCCTTTTCAAGTCCTAATCCTTCACTCATTAGTTCCAAAATCCTCATATTTGCCTTCCTTGCCCCTTCAGCATATTTTCCAATCACTTCCCTGATAACATACACTAATAATTACTCTAGTCTTAAAATAGATATTGATGACATAATTTTTAAAGAAAAAAGAAAAGATTTTTAAAATTTATTGTGTAAATTATTGTTAGATGTTTGTGTGACTGAGAGTCATTTCACTAAGGGTAAAAAAAAAATTTTAAAGTTAAATTATTTCTAATTAAAGTAAAGTATACTCCCTCTGGTCCCTTTTATATATATGTCATCTTTTAGGATTGTACTTGCATTAAGAAAAATTTACTTTACTATTTTACTCTTATTTAATATTTTTTTATAGTCATATTTTCAATTAATGATATTAAATATACTAATTTTCAATAGTCAAAGCTCATTAACTATCAAGAGTACAATAGTAAAAATAATGTCATTTATATATTGATTATGTGAAATGATATATACTAAAGACCATCATTATAGTAAGGACGACATATAAATGAGATTGAAGGGAATATTTTTTGGGATGACAGATCAAAAAGGAAAAGGTCCCATGAAAAATAAAATAAAAAAAATACTCAACAATAGCATATCTACATAGACTTTATCACTATCCCATAGAAATAGATAGTCTGTTTTCGAAACGGAAGGAGAGAGTACTTCCGTACCTATATTGTTCTGGCTTTTCAGGCCAAGAATTGATCCGGTCTGGTTTAGTAGGATGTGTACAATGAGCAAAAGTGTCCTTCCAGAAAATGACTTCCTTGTCATTTTTGCCATTCTTCTTAGGCTTGTATTCTTTTTCAATAAAAAGTTTTGGTTTCTGGTCAAGATTTGGCTCAAATTCACTCAACTCTTCTTCCTCAGTATACTTTGCCAATTCCTCAATCGGCAACTTGTAAAATTCCCTACATACTTTGAGGACATCATCTATCAACTCTTGGGACACCCCATGGTTAATCACCTGATCATAAAACAACAACTACATTACGTATTTTCTATGATAAATCTTTCATGTTATTTTATATTATATATGACAGTGTTTTGCTATAGCAACTAGAAATATCTGAACAAACGATGTTGTTATAGAGGAGTTTCATGTTTTTTTTTTAGAATTAATCTTTCACGTTATGTTATATTATATGTTTTCAATACCAATGTTTCGTTATAACAATCAAATATATATCAAAACAAACGATATTGTTATAGAAAGGTTTGACTGTTATTAATATAATTACCAATGAATGTTGAAGAAAAGCTACTCGTAATTACTTTATATAATCATGATGCTTGGCCAATTTGCATAACCTCGATTAATTACATGGAATACCTGCTACCTCCACCAACATATATCTACTTTTTAAATGATTTGATAGTATAAATTACTCTTTTGACCAAATATATATTTGTTTTGTCTAGAATCAATATTTAGTATTATATTATATTATATTATATGTTCTCTATAACAATATTAATTTAGCTACAACAGCCAAAAAATATCATTCTAGAACAAACGATATTGTTATAGAGAAATTTAACTGCTATTAATATAGGCTAAAAATGAACGTTGAAGAAAAGCTACATGGAATACTTTCTTTGCTTTTTCTTTTTTTACTGTTTGGATCAACTTGCATATACCTCGATTAATTTATTCTTAATTATATTACCTGAAAAGCTCCATACTCTTGAGAAGCTTTGATGATTTGTTGAGCTATTTCAGCAGAATTAGGATGTGACAAATCAATAACTGGAATGTCTTTCCCAATAGGGGCATTTATATTCAATCTTTTCTCTAAAGGCACCACATACCTATCAGGCACAGTGTTCACTTGTGAAGCCCAGCTAGAGATCAGAGATGCCATTTTTTGTTTCCTTTTCTTAAATTCTAGCTTATTAATGATTGATGAGATTGCACTTGTTAGCCTTATATTTATAGTGCTCCTTGTCAAATATTTTAATGCTACGATTCATTATAGTGGTACGATCTTTTTAAATGTTACCACCATCTATTTACTATCAATATTGTCTGCTTTTGGAATTAGGTACGTACAAACTCTAAAACGTGTTGATAAAGTGTAAGATATGCTAACTCATATGCGAGATTTTTTTTGTGTGTTTTTGTCAATATGAAACTTCTTACCTCAAGTTGCTATGTGTATCACACACATATATATTCCCTCCGTCTAAGAAAAGAATGAGTTACGTTGCTATGTAGTCTATTTATATTTTAATTTTTAATGTGACATATTCAAGATCACAAGATTAAAGAACGTTTTTATACATTTGATATAACTTTAATTTAGGATCACAAGATTGAAAAAGTCTTCTATATTTTTTTAAACTTGGTACCAAGTTAAACAACATCATTCTTTTTCAAACGAAAAGAATATATTCCCTAGAATGACCTAATTTCCTTTTTGTTCTATTTTTTTTAAAAAAAACTATTTCTTTTTTTTGACAAAACTTTAATTTTAATTTTTCACATGATATGTTTAAAACTATAAGCCCAAAGCGTATTTTGGTATATTTAATATAATTTAAATTTAGGATCACAAGATTGAAAATTCTTTTTTTATTTTTTTAAATTTTATGTCAAATTAAACTAGATCATTTTTTAAACGTAAGGAATACAATTATAATAAAATTGTCTATCAATAGCATTCTCACTCAAATAATAAGTAATTGATTTTGAGCACTATATTGATATCGATAAGATTTTCTTGTACTAAAAGTTTGGACGGAAATCTTTGGCACGAAGAGACTGGTCAATGTACGAAATAAATTGCTCTAATCCCTTTGTTTTAATTTATTTGAAATTGTTATCCTTTTAAATCCCCCCCCCCCCTCCCCAAAAAAAATAATTACTATATATATGGTAACATAAGTTTATATTGGGAAAGCAACGACAAAATATAACGGAAGCGCAATAAAATTTTTTCCCCTAAATAAACAAGATGAATGACAAAGACACAATGAACTCCAAATTTTCAGCAGCCACAGATGAATGAAAAACAACAAAAATTAAGTTATGAACACACAATTTACGTGAAAACTCCAAATCGGGAGAAAACCACGGGACCGTTCAACAACGATCCAAAAACTTCCACTAATCACCAAAATCAAGTGGGTACAATAAGTTCTCCTCTCTAGTTAACACTATAGGCAAATACAATC
>JAOTQJ010000096.1:20139076-20162432 GCA_025642045.1 Solanum sejunctum | reverse complement strand
TTTATATTCAAGATCTATCCCGCTACAATTATTATTATTACTATTATTATTTAGCATCCACCTCTGAAAAGTCTGTAACTACTGGACCCCATTGTGTGTTGTTCTATAAGAGTGATTAATTATATAAATTAATACAATATTGGGATTGCTTCACTCTTAATTAGAAATCTCAGATTTGAACATTAGAAATGAAAAAAATTCTATTGAAAGCGTCACCTTCAAATGAATCTTGCAATGCATGATTCAGATTTAATCAGAACAGACTCCAAATATCGAGTGGAAACTAAAAAAAATTATATAAATTGATGAAAATGTCCAGAGTTAGTCAAACAAGTACATGCAGAGAATATCTCTAGTTGGTTCAATGATAATAAATGCCTTCTTTAAATTCCATTTTTACTGTTATATTTTGGAAAATGTTGTCTTCGTTTTATTGATAAATAAAGCTATTATCATGTGAAATTTTTTCTTTGAGCTGTAAAAATTATTTTACTATTAAAATACAAAATAAAGTTGATAAACTTCTTGTGATTTGACTATTCTTCAAATTTCACCTATAATAGCAAGTCTTTTTTTCTCCTTTTATATATATATATATATATATTAGAATTAGAAAGCAATACTTGTTTGGTTGAATGTTGAATTCGAGCAAGTTAGCTCTACATTATTTATGGTCAAAGTCAATATTGATGAGAGCTTTATATATTTATTTATATTTATCAATGATCGGTTTAGATTAGCTTTTGACTTATGATTTTTGATTTATTTTTATTATTTTATTTTAAATGTAAATATTTATAAATACTTTTTAATTTTAAATCAAACACTTTAAAATTACTTACAAGTTACTTTGATATAAAAATATCTAAAATAAGTCAATCTAAATAAACATAGTGCTTAATATTAAAAATAATAATTTAATATAAAATGAAGAATAGAAATTATACAAGAATGATTGCTCTTTGCCGTCAAATGAAAAATTAACTCATAGAGCTGGCGTTGGTACCCTGCGAAAGATGCATGAATTGGTCTATTCAATATGTTTATAAATAATATTACTAATTTCATTAGCTTGAATGATTATCATAATTTTTTCTTTAGTCTTTTTTAAAAGAAAAAAATAATATCTATGTAATATATTTAAGATCTCGAGATAAAATCTATTGTATTTTCTTTAATATGGATATTGTGGGTAGCGTCCACGACTAGACCACTTTACCAATCACTTCAACTTTATTTTTTTAAAATATTTAATAATTAGAGATCTTATAATATATATTTGTCAACTTCATTTGAACTTAAATATAATTCTTCCTGTTCTTCCTCTCTTGTACGCAAAGAAGTACATCTCTGCTCCTGTCGATTGTCCATCGCATATAGATAATTTGTTCCTCGCCTACATTAGTAGTGACACCTCTCTGATTACCCCTCGTTGGTGGTGCAGTAGCAGAAGAAGATGCATAAATTATTTGCAATGAGGTCCTTAAGTTCTACCATAGTCAAAAACTTCAAGTCCCAACAAGCTGCTTTCTCTACTTCCTTATTATTGGATGATACTCAGAAACAGGTAAATAAATTAAGTACCTCAATGTTTAATTTCTATTGAAATGAAGGATCAAATTGTTGAAGAAGGTCTTAGGCCTAACTCACACCTAAGGAGATCATCCATCCCATTAACCACCAATGTGGGACTTTGTATCTCAACACCCCTCACGCCCAGTACTTAGCATATAGTGCGTGGACAATTTTTTCGGGGGCCCAACATTGGGTGAGATGGGCTCTGCTCTGATATCATGTTGGAGAAGGTCTTAGGCCTAACTCACACCCCAAAAGCTAGCTCAAAAGGAGGAGGATTGCCTGAACCTTATAAGAATACCATCCATTCCATTAACCACCAATGTGAGACTTTGTGTCTCAACACAAATTGTACTTCAACTTAACTTTGAGGGGGTAAATTTTACTATTTTACAAGATTTATTTATTTTAACTAATTTGTTTGCATAATTTTACAGTTTAAAGAAAGTGTAGCAAAGTTTGCTCAAGAGAATATAGCACCTTTTGCTGAAAAGATAGACAGAACAAACACTTTCCCACAGGTTAAAAGTAAATTTATTTATCATATTTATGTGATTAAAGTTTAATGATTTTAATAAGAATATGATTATATGGAGATTAATTTATTATTTGTCTATTTCATATTTGTCTTCAGGAGGTTAACTTATGGAAATTAATGGGGGACTTTAATTTGCATGGAATTACTGCACCAGGTAAATAAAATTTCTTATAGTGACAATGTATATAATTTCAAAATGATTGCTAATTAGATTCATATATTAAGATTAAAAAAAATTTAAAACTTATAACCTTCATGCATTATTTTTTTTATATCAAATCAAGTAATTTAATCTTGAGAACACAAATTAAGGTAAGAGTATATGTCAGTCAATCATGATTAAGCTGTAATAATATATATGCAAGACATTTATATGCATTCGTAAATGATTTGTTATAAATATCGAGTATTACTCTTTTTGTTTCGTTCTATGTGACACTCTTTGACTTGACAATATATTTAAAAAAAAGTCATTTAAAACTTGTGGTTTAATATCTTTCTTAAATATTTATTTCACTAAGAATTATTTCATTAAGAAAAAAGTGAGAATTTTAAAATTAAATTATTTTTATTTAAAATAAGTAATATTCTTTTTAGAACGAACCAAAATAGAAAAAGTATCAGAAAGAAGAGAATAATATTTATTAACCTGAAAAATATGTAGCATTACCAAAATTTTAACTGGTCAATGATTATATTAAAATGAAAAGATATTGGATAACGCTTATCCAATTGAAACAATAAAGACAATACTTTATAGGAGTATTATATACTTCCTCTGTCCCATAAAATTATTTAATTTAGCATAATATTTAAGAAAAAAAATTTAAAAAAAATCATGATCTAAATTATTTTTAGATATTTGTGTGGTTGAGAATTATTTCATAAAGGTAAAAAAAAAAATTTAAAAATAAGTTATTTTCAATTTGAGTAAGATGACATTTTTTTTAAAATAGACAAAAAAAAAATATCACGTAAAATAAGACGGAAATAATATATATAGTGTTTTATCACTTGTGTAGTTTAGTTAAACAGTGGATTATAAAATAATGTCTACTAGAGAGTAGTTAACTGAATTAAATGCAATAGACAGAGTTAGGGGTTTCAACTTGAACATGAAAACGAATTTAAATTTTTATAAACTAAACTTAAAATAATTTAAAATTAAATAAAATTTTGACTTATATAGTCAAACATTACTCATTTTAAAATTATAATCAACTTGGTGGAATTTAATTCTGAATTTCAATCCATTTTCTATATTTCAGATGATGTCCCAAGTGGAGAAAAACTACTTATAATATACCTAATATCTGTCATGCACGTTTGATTTATGTTTCCAATAAGACATCATCTATCTTACTTGATCGTTATATTATTTTGACATATTTAGTAATACTTGTTCACTTTATAAAATCAAAAAATAATTTTATATTTATTTTCTAATTTACTCTTATCATTTATTCTAGTTATTTCTTTATTACATTTTTCAAGACATAATATTTGTTGCATTCAGAGAGTACTTTGATAAAATTATTCCATCATTTGCTACTTTTTAATCCCTGTGCTAAGTCAATAAGGACCAAGTAAAATTGAACGGAGAAAGTATAATGATCAATTATTTCCAAAAAATAATGTCGCTAAAACAAGTGGAATAATTATATTTGGACAAATTGAACAGTTTCCAAGAAAAAAGGATAATGTACCATTTCCTTTCCACTAATATAAAATATTCCCTCCATTGAATTTTAGCAAATTTAGAGAAATTTATTATTTTGCTCAATATTGTTCTTAATATTTACTAATTAATTTAGTAAAGCAAATCACTGCTTCCTTAGTCTTATATTGATTGATCACTTTTCTAAAAATAATTGCTCCTTATTAATTATTCATCTTACCAAATGAATAATTATTCAATCAATTAGGAATCTTACTAATTAATAAGATGATCATCTTATCCTTTAATAATATAAATGGATGATCATCTTACAAACTTGTAATCCTTTGCTAATTACTCTCTCCGTTCAACTTTACTTGGTCCCTATATTATTTTGGGATATCCAATAATACTTGTCCACTTTATGAAATTAAGAGATAATTCTACACTTACTTCCTAATTCACCCTTATTATTAATTATAATTATTTCTCCATTATATTTTTTAAGATATCATATTTATTATATTCAAAAGATAATTTGATAAAATTATCTCATCATTTATTATTTTTTAATAAAGATATTTTTCTCTTTTATATTTTTTCTTATTCTAATTATAGTCTTATTTCCACAAAATAACTTCACGCAAGCAAGTGGAGCAATTATATTTGGACAAAGTGAACAGTTTCCAAGAAAACAGAATTCTAAATTCTTTCTCCGTTTTATTTTAGTTGTTATAATTTTTATATTTAAAATAAAAAATTAAAAAATTATTTATTATTACGACACGACTTAATTAATGTTGCAGAGGAATATGGTGGTCTGAACCTTGGATATTTGTATCACTGCATTGCCCTTGAAGAAATTAGTCGTGCATCTGGTGCTGTTGCTGTTTCTTATGGTGTCCAATCCAACGTCTGCATGAATCAATTGGTAATTAATATTTTTATATATATGCTAGTTAATTTTATATTTATAAAATTATCAAACATAAATATTTATATTTATAGTTGTACTGTATATACGATGACAGGACGATTAATTAATTTGATGACATTTTAATTTGTAGGTGAGAAATGGAACCCATGAGCAAAAGCAAAAATATCTGCCAAAGGTTCTACTAATTCCATCTCTTAATTTTTAAAATTTTTTTGAATGCATAAAATTATAAACTGTAGTTTAATGCACTAAGCTCCCGATATAATATATGTAACTTTACCTTGAGTTTTTATAAATAGTATGAGTTAACTCTTTTTACGGCTTTGATTTTGTGAAGCTTATAATTGGGGATCACATTGGAGCTCTAGCCATGAGTGAACCAAATGGTAATTAATTTGTTCTTAATTTACGTTCATTATCAATTTGTTTTACTTATATTTAATTTGATATTCTGTAAATAATATTTTTATATGGTTTATCATGCCTCAAAAGGAGGGAAGATATGACTGATACTTAATATCATCATTGATTGAGTAAACCACTGAACATGCTAGCTAACTAGACTAGGGATCAAAAGATCAGGCAACATAACATATGAAAACCCAAGTCTAGACCATTTAGGTCATGACCTGGTCAATAATATGCCACATACACCAAGTAGATAAGTCAAAATGATAAAATACTAGCTAACCGAAGAGTTGCAATCAAATATATACACGCACACACATATGTGTTAGGAACCTCGCGCATCCTCACCCCAACTCTGCATTAGTATGATATTGTCCGCTTTGGGCCAAACCCTCATGGATTTGCTTTTGGGCATCTCCCAAAAAGGCCTCATACTAATGAGTTGGGTTGAACCTATTTAAATAGGTTAATTTTCTTCTCTTGCACCAATGTGGGAAGAGTTTGCATACTTAACGAACCTCCCCTCAAACTCTGACCACACACAATCTCGTGACTTCTCTTTCAGCGACTATTGATTTTAGATCTATCACCATCTTGTACCGCCGCAACAATCCGCGGGACACACCGCTCGACCACCTTTTTTTCTTGTCGGGAAGACTTTCGACATAAGATATTACCGCAAACCTCTACATCGCTAGATTGTACCATTTGATCTGCCAAATCATCTTGTACCGCCGTTATCACTCAACGAGACACGCCGCCTGTGATATCACTTAACAGGAAGACTTTTGATATAAGGCACCCTTGTAGATCTTTGATTATGTTGTCATACCGAGAGCTCCGCACGCGTCGATCCATCACTCTGTTCCTCCGAACCTTGGCTTTGATGCCACTTATTAGGACCGATATGAATCAAGTGTTTATGCGGAAGCTAGTAAAGCAACCTTTGAAAGACCATGAATATGAAGATAAATGAGAAACATACCATAGAGAGACACAATATTTAACGTGGTTCGGTCAACCGACCTACATCTACAAGAGGAGATGAGCAATCCACTATATAAAAGAGACTACAAAATATCGAGAGAAATAACCTCATGTCCACTATATAAAAGAAAGTCCATGAATTAGTGAGGTTATTTCTTTCAATATTTTGTACTCTCTTTTATATCGCGGATTGCTCATGTCCTCTTCTGGATGTAGGTCAGATGACCGAACTATATTATTGTGTCTCTCAATGGTATGTTTCTTGTTTATCTTCATACTCATGGAAAGTTGCTTACTAGCTTCCGCATAAACACTTGATTCATATCGATCCTAACAATATGCATACATGTCAAGCTTATGAATGGAGACTAAAAGTTGCAAAAGAAAAAATCTAAAATATCATGTCCACAATAGTCTCTAAGAGTGTCACCGACACTGCTAGGACAAGGCCCCAACTATACCAACTGAATAACAAAAGTAGATATCCTATGCAAGCTTCAGGAAGAGATGGAGCTTAACAACTTACAGCTGAACTGAAATTTTAGTAGAGGGGTCTATCAGAATCTCTATCTGAACCTACACATACGAAACAAAAATGCAACGTCCCCAGTGCATAGAAATTAAATTCATAATGCAAATTATCGTCCCTACGAGTTTCAAACTTCGCACGTTCACTAGAAAGTAAACGCTTAATAACACTATTTATTTATTTTTCACTTTGGTCAGCTGGGTCAGATGTTGTTAGCATGAAATGTCGAGCCGATCGTGTGGATGGTGGCTATGTTTTAAATGGAAACAAAATGTGGTGCACCAATGGCCCTGTTGCTAATACTTTGGTATATATCTCGTCTTAATTACTCTTTTCGTCTATCTTTACTTGATTAATGTGACGTGTTTAATTTGTTAATCAGATTGTTTATGCAAAAACGGATACGACTGCTGGTTCAAAAGGAATTACAGCATTTATCATCGAAAAAGGAATGTCAGGGTATGTATAAAATTCAAATTCTGAATTAAAATTTCTTTCTTTAAATAACATTATTAATTTGTTGAAAATTCAGATTCTCAACCGCGCAGAAATTGGACAAACTTGGGATGAGAGGAAGTGATACGTAAGTATACAACAACAACATTACCCCATTGCCTCAAAGGCTCCCGCTCATTGCGGGATAAGGGGGAGTCAGATGTATGCAGCCTGACCCCTATATTTAATACATAGATCGACTGTTTTCTGAAGAAGTGATACGTAAGTATGAATTTCATAATTGAGGTAACAATAAATGATAACCTAACTCAAATATTGCAGGTGTGAACTTGTATTCGAGAATTGCTTTGTTCCTAAAGAAAATGTTCTCGGCCAAGAAGGCAAAGGTAATTCCTTTTGGTATAACTAATAATTCCGAATTCAAACAAACACGATTTTATACGTATCATCGCACATATAGGAGTGTACGTTTTAATGTCCGGGCTAGACTTGGAACGATTGGTTTTAGCAGCAGGACCAGTTGGAATAATGCAGTCATGTATGGATGTTGTTTTGCCTTACGTTCGACAAAGGGAACAATTCGGAAGACCAATCGGTGAATATCAACTTATCCAGGTATAACTATAACTCAGGTCACTAATTTTATTGACGTTTTCATCAATCTCGTATACAGCCAAAGATTCACTATTTTTTTGCTTTGGGGTATGATGGATTAAAGCAAAATGACTCTTTAAACTGTCTGCGCTTCTTTCAATTGTGAAGTAGCAGTTAGTCAATGCAACTTTCGACGCTCATCATGGGTCATCCGGAAATAGTCGCGCTATGTTTTTAAACATAGGGGTTAGGCTGCGTACATCCGACCTCCCCTTACCCCCGCAATGGGCGGGAGCCTTTGAGGCATTGGGGTAATGTTGTTGTTTGTTGTTGCTCATCATTTGACATTTCTGTGTAGGGAAAACTTGCTGATATGTATACCGCTTTACAATCTTCAAGGTCACAATCAATTTCATTCGAATTCTTCAAAAATTATTGATTATAATGAATGAAATCAATTTTTTTGATGGTATATTTTTCAGATCATATGTCTATGCTGTTGCAAAGGACTGTGACAATGGAAAGATTGATCCAAAGGTTTTATTTTTTATTTTTGTCATTAGAAATTTTTATAAACTATCCCTAAATTCCTAAATCATTTTAATTTTCAGGATTGTTCTGGGGCCATACTTCTTGCAGCTGAAAGAGCCACACAAGTTGCTCTTCAGGTGATTAAAAAATAAAAACGCTTCCGCTTCCACTGTCAGTATATACAACTTAAGTTCATATCTAATACGTTACGTCGAAATTAAATCGCAGGCAATCCAATGCTTAGGTGGAAATGGATATATAAATGAGTATCCAACAGGACGTTTGCTACGAGATGCCAAAATGTATGAGATTGCAGCAGGAACAAGTGAAATAAGAAGAATTGTAATTGGTCGTGAGTTATTTAAACATCAATAATTAATCAGAAATTACGATTAATTAGGGGGATTCTACATGATTTAATTTCTTCTTCAATCAGCCGAAAAGAAAATGGTTGTATGTTTAATCAACAAATTATTTATTTACGTTTATATGCAACAAGTTGCTTTTATAAGATGATGTACGCAATGATTTTCACAATATTATTTGAAATGAAAGTGACAGTCGAATTAATTTAGAAGATTTTTCAAAAAGAGCAAATATTTGAAATAAAATAAGGAAAAAAATAGTTATATTTTGCTAATATTATGATTTATAGCTACATTGTAGGAGTAGACGAACGAGATTGAGAGAGGAAGAAGAGAGATAGGCGAGATCGAGAGTTGAATTGTATATATATGTTTATCAAATTGTATATATATATATATATATATATATATCAAATAATTATATATGTATAACTGATATACATATATATTTGTATATCTAGCATGCGAAATTGGGAAAGGGAAAAGAGGTGAACGAGAGAATAAAGAGAGGCAAATTGTATATATATAACTGTTGAATTAAATACATATGTAAAATTAATTATATATATATATATATATATATATACAATTAATTTTACATATGTATTTATATATCTAACAAAAGATTAGTTTTAATTAACAAAAATTTTCTGATTTTCACCAAATAATTTGACACTCCCATGTACACATTAATCTTTCATTTTGTTAATCGAGCAAACTAACAATTATACCTTAATATCTCTTTCTTTTTTATTAGCCATTGCATCACATAATAGCATTGACAATCATTTGGAAGTAAGCAAGCAAAAATAAATGGAGATAAAACAGTATTTTAACAAAAAATCTCTATTATCTCCAAGTTCTAAAACTAGTCTCTCTTTTTTTTCGTTTTTTACTTTTTTTTCATTTTTATTTTGGTTCCAAATTCTTCCTATATTTACATCTTCCAATCCTAAGATGAAAGTACAAGAAAAAAGGCACAAGGTATCCCCTCATGGTAAAATTTTAGGACAACCTCGGAGGTAAAAATTAACCTCACAGAAGGACTATATACAAAATTTTTGCCTACAGAAAGGTAATTCGCGCAACTTGAGCTCATTGTATGGACTGTAAGGCATCAAAATTCGCTGGCAGATGGTTCAATGAAGCTGAGAACTACACCTTGGCTAGTGACCGTCCTCCTTTGTGCTTGCACTCGAGCCACCTCTGGCATGTTTGAAGTCATCCAAACTTCGGAACTCTTCCCTGAGTAGTCTATCCAGTTCTGGATGCTTCTTTAAAGGTGCTTTCTGACCTCGTTGCTGACGAAAATGGTGAAACGCCCTTACAGAATGATTGCAGTAGGATCATGTTAGTAAAGAGCATAAAAATACTTCCAATGTAAGCTCTACAAAATCAAGATATCAACAAAAGCAATGTTAATCTGTACATATTATCTCCTAAAACTCACTCTAAATCAACCCTTCCGCAACAACTTCCCCTACACACCGAGCTTTTCCTTTGACAAAAGGGAAAAGGGTGGTCCGATGCATGAGAGTTTCTCTTTCTACTATATGCCTTATTCATACATATATGGGGAACCCTCCCGACTTTTTGTTCGATAATCACTCAGAACTCAAGTCCACTATAAGGTATAGGCTTTGTTTTACTTAGTAAGAAGTATTCATGGTTCAATTAGTTTCATGTTCATTATTGAGAGATTTTGATCAGTAGTAGTTACAGATGATCTCCATAAATTTCTTAATCTGCAAACCCACAAAAGTTATGCAGGTCTAACAATGATAAGTGGATGAGATCAAGTAATCAATTTAGGTGGAGGTTCCTTACTGCTGTGATAGAGGGTGATACCTTGAAGTTTTGCCCAAGGGGCATGAAGGGGTCAGAAGTTCAAGACCATCAATTTCCAAGGTCATTGATTTAGTTTTCTGTATGACAGATCAACAAGATCCTCACAAACAGGAATCCTCTAAAGAAGGCAGCAAAAATTGATGCTCACAAACAGTGATGCTTCTACTGACATGCCTAGGCAGATGGACTTTGAAAGAATTCCTACTGCAGGGGGGTCCCAAGTGAGGAGAATGAGAGAAGAAAAAGAAGAAACTACAGGTACTTTACAAGGGAAAAAAGAAAAAGCAAACAAAATCAAATCAAGAAAGAAGGATGAAAGAAAGGATTCAGAGTACTCTTTCATTTCTGTGTTTCAAACGCTACAAATAATGCTGTTATTCAGAAGCCATTTTTCAAGGGTGCATTGCCTTCTCAAAGTTAAGAGTTAAAAGAAACATCGAACATGGATCACTGAGTGAAGTGAATCTAAATTTTGAAAGGCAAAAGTAATCAGAGGTTTAAAATGATTCAGAAAACATAGGACCTCTATTCATTTGGGGAGTTAAATAATTACTATCAAAAAGCATCCTATCTACATGGATACCTTAATTCCCAGTGCTTTGATCCTTCAATGTCAGCCAGAGTCTCATAGGTGTCAAAAAAAAAAGAGGAAAGGACACTGAATGAGAATTTTCAAACAAAGGTATATTACCAATACTTCTCAAGGCCGTAAAGGTTTCCCTTATTGTAAGTGTCAAGCGTCAATCTCTCGAAGTCATCATAAAGGTCCTCTTTAAATTCCTTTTCCAAACCATAACTGAAACAAAATACAGTACAATAAGTAGCTAAATAAGTATGTCAGAAAGAAAGAGAAACTGACTGCTGAAAAGAAAAGTAACTATTGAAGTTGCATCAAATGGAGGTGGATCTAGATGAGAGTACAGCTGAAGAGTTCAGAAGTAAAAGGACAAAGAAAACATGTGGTTGAGATTTTTTTCCAGATAAGTTACAATGGCATGTAAACACTACCTATAAAATCTAAATAGGCATTCCATCCCATAGTTATAATTAGCAGCTGCATCTTCTTGAGCCATCCATTGAAACTCATTGTACATAGAACGTATAAACATGTTTCGCAGAAAATATGACCAAAATCTGTACAATGTATTCATTTCCTGCATGCCAAAAAGATGAGAACCTTTAGAGAAAATTAATTTATGCAATATAGGCACGTACGTAGATGGACAATAGATGCATCATACGTGTATACACAGATAAAGAGATGAGTCGGAAACCACTCGCTATGAGTTCAGCCGATTGCTCAATAAGAACATTGTTCATTTCTAAAGTTTGTAAGCATTCATGAGATTCCTTTCAACCAACATCAGGTTTGCAAATTCAAAAGAACTGTCCTTTTAGTACAGATTTATTTTAAAATTGGATTTATCAACAATCAGTACCTTTTAGGTAAGGAACAGTACTACTTGTGAGGATTTGTTTCATAAGTAGATTATAAACAAAGATTACCTTCTAGGCACCGAAAAATTTGCTTTTCTGGGCACGGAAATTTTCTTTTTGAGTAAATAGTAGGATAAATTTCTCGGAGACCTAATGTTAGAACATTCTCGTAAATTTTGTTACTATCTTGGTGCAACAATGATAAGATGAGTTTTGAATGGTCAAAAACAAAAACCTGAAGGAACAAAATCGATGAAATCATGAAACAAATTTCACATCATACATACGGAGGTAAGTTATCCCACCCCCATAAGAACTCTGGCAGAATTGAAATGAGCAATCCACTGTTTTAAATTTAATATAGTTCCTCTTTGTTTCCTTTTTGTCATCCTCAAGGAGAGGGTGATGCTATTATGGAACTAGTAAATCAAACACAATCCAATACAGAACAAAAATTAAGTAGGCACCTCACTGCAACCAATTCCAAGTTTCTTGCGATCATTCAGACAGCGCTTATGATACTTCTTGTACCTAAAAGATGGAAAACCCAAAACCAACATTCAGGAGGGAAAAGAAAATGCACAAGGAATATATGTATAAATCAGTGCACATGCAGAGTTGGCATGAACACATGCATGCACGTGAATACAAACTGCATAGAACACCAGCTCCTTGAGAAAATCAATCTACTCACAGCTGTTGTGTAAAACCATTTTCTTGTAGCAGCTTGTGACTTGGATGCTGGAAGGGTGGAAACGGTTTCGGCATGGAACCCACAGGCGGACTACTACTTGCCAGATTGCTATGTGGAGAGGCACTCAATTTTGAAGGCCTTGACCTGAAAACATAAGTTTAGGTTACCAGTTTATTGCATAGCAACCCAGAACAATTTCTCAAATGTCCCTAACAATCATAAAGTTGATAGATTTTCATTCGGCTCTTGACAAAATAATTGAATAATCTCAAAAAAAAAACATACAGTACACAACTCCTTTAGAGCATGACCAGGGATCCAGGACATACACATGACTGTCAGGAGGTGTAGAACCAAAGAAAAACCCAACCGAATCGCTAGGTGGGCTTTCGGATATTGTTCCTACATTATTCCGGGAAACCCCATGATTCCGGTAATTTCCAGAAAACAGCCGCTGCTTATGTATTGGATGCGGTTTAGCAAATCCTTTGTTTTGCTTTCTCCGAGAGTTTGAACTTCCAGGGCCTTCAGTGTTCTTTCCTCCAGAAGAATGATCGGCACACTTTGACTTTGATAAAGCAGTACCAGTACCAGAAGACCTAGTAATGTCATCTCTAGGATCATTACTGGAGTTGTTAGATCTACGACTGGATCGCTTAGCTTTAAGCTCCTGAAAGATGAGAAATCAATATAATACTGTATATATTGAATAGGGCAAGAATGACCAAATTAAAGCAACCACCAACCTGCTCGTAGAAGTAGAGACCATCATTTATAGCAGAAGCAAGCTCAGTAGATATTGGTTTTGATTCTTTTCCAACAGTTCCAGATACGTGAGATGTCCGAGTGTTCTGTAGGCAATCACACAGATGAGGTAATTAGCCTAATTATACAATACTCCAGCCCTGTAGTATAGAAGAAATAAAAGAAAGGGAATAGAAGTCATGTTTTTGGATAGGGGAAAGAAAGTCAGCGTTTAAACACAACAGCTTCTCCTAAGCTACATCAGTTGCAGTATCTTAGCTTTTTCCATGAATTTGGCCCAAAACTTTTGTCAATAGAGCAACTGATTTTGAAACTTATTGAATCTTGATGGTACAAACTATCCCGGTTATGCAAATCAAAGACTTGTACGGAACACAGATAGAATCTGCGGAGAGCATCAGCTTTTACACACGAACCCCAGTTGTCACTAACAAGGCTGGAAAGTACAATTACCTTTCTAAAAACAAAAATATGAAGTTGATGCATCTAGTGAAATCCCAATAAAATCACCAGTCATATTGACGACAGGAATCCAGCTTTGGAAACATAAGAATCCTAAACGCCATTCCAAATGTACACTTGAAAGAGAAGGGCTCATCAAAGAAACTCCAGTTCAGAAAAAAAGAAACCGTGAATTCAGCTTATATTAATAAGGTCCTTGCCTCCTTACTAAGAGAAGTTGAGAGTTCCATTCTCAAGTCCCTGAACTTATGAAGTCTTGTTTCTGAAGTGGACCAATTCGTTAACATACTGCCAAGCCATTTTTTATTAACATAATGACACCAGATGAATGGGCTAACTGTGGAACATAGCCATTTCTAAGTCGTAATCACATTACACGACCAAACGCCCCAATAATTCATATCTATATATATGAACTGCATCACATAGATGTGGTCTTACCATCTGTCGCACCATATCATTGATAACTTGGAAGGAGGAAGAGGAAAGCATGAGTAGTTGTAGAAATAGCAATAGATTCCCTTATCTCAATTCCTAAGGGAGTAATGTTCACACTCAAACAATTAGTATTCAGAACTTAGAAGTATTCGTAGAGTAAATAAGTTTTGCTGAATAAACTAAGACATGAAGCTCCTCTAGTAATCAGTGATGTGGAGAATGTGAAGCCAAACAGCTACAGTGCCCCACTTCCAATTCAAGCAAAGAGCTTGCTTCATTGAAGTGAAATGCAAATTTAAGATGAAGCCAAAATAAAAGCACTAAGACAATACATGTAAGCACGTGTTTGAATCTTTATTAAAAAAAATGTCAAAAAAACTTCTCCATAGGACAAGAAATTAGCTACTGTCTATTGCATTAAAAAACTAACTAATTAGCTAGTGAAAAATGGAATAGATAATTAGCTACTGCATGGTTCCTAAGAGGAATTAACTAATTAGCTACTGAAAAAATGGAATAGCTAATTAGCTACTAGCAAGTGCCTTAAAGAAATACATTAATGGCAAATTCAATTATTAAATTAATAAACTGAAAAAAAATGAAAACAAACAAAGAAATAAAAGCAACAGCAGCAGCAGCAGCAGCAGAAATAAGAGATGACAAAAAGGAGGGGTTATACGCACTATGCAGTCATAAAAGTGATGAAGAAGAAAGAATGGGCAAAAAAAACCGCCAGCCATATGTGCCATTGAGCCAAAACTGCTTGTAATTAGTAGCATAATTAGTAACTTCTTTAAAATGGTGACATTTAAGTTAGCTTGTGTGCCCCTCGACTAATCTACCGAGTACCTCTGCACAAGTATTGAAACTCTACCTCACTTAAATGAGGCATATGCATTAATTAGGAAATTGAGGCCCCACATTTTCGAAGTATAAAACAAGGCAATGGCATTAATTAGGAAATGAAAAAAGGGTTGAACTGTAGTTCAAATACCATGAACTCTTTCACAACTAGATTGGCACAAAGTATTGAATAGGACCCTCTTGTAACTGCATACTCAGAATATAACTTCAACCCGAAGGGAAAGACTACCAGTAAGAATGCTGACGTGTCTTTAAATGACTAAGAACGCCCACATATCTGTAAATGACTAAATTCTTCCTCAAAATTGAAACACTTATTCATGGAACTATAAACCAAGAAAAAAAGATAACCGGATTTATGATGTGTCATGAAAGTAATACAATGTAAATTCTATGTCAATTCATTAATATGGACAAATGAATTAAATATGACATCCCCCATTTTTTGCATCCAGAAACTAATGACTTGATAGTACCTGTAACATAAAATAGGAGACTATCCTTCAGTTGTTAATGCATGTAGTAAAACTCTAAGGAGTAAGTTTGAAATAGAACCAAGTGAAGTCGAAGCACATGACAACAAATTCTCAAAAAAAAAAAGAGTTATCTTTGGAAACTAAATCACCCAAATAAAAGAAGGGAAAGCAATTTTCTTACCCGAGTTACAATGACAAGTTTCTCAATAGCCTCATCATTAACGTCCATCTCATCATCATCATCATCAACTCTTCATGGAGCAACACCGCCAAGATGTTAACAATATAATCAGAAATATTGAACCAGTAAGAGATATTTGCACATACAAAGTCTGTCCTCACAGTATAATTTCGTTGTTCCATCTGGAGTTAATAAATCAAGTAATAGTGATAGCAATTACCATAAAATCTTTTCTTTTTAAGAAACTGTAAGTATTATTGATATCAAATCTAGCACTCAGAAAGGGCAGTAGCACATCCAAAAGAAGCAACAAAAAAGAAGAGCCAACCCCGGCTACCTACCTAAAAGATTCTACAAATTGTAACAGGGACCATAAATTCTTTTTCATCCATAGACTCATTGCAGAAGCTTGTAATTATAAGATCACTAGCTAACATTGTTAACCTACTTTGGGCAAGCAGATGACTTCCTACCAGCTATAGTAAAAAGATCAAGACACAAAAGCTATATATTTTTAAATATGCCCACAGGCATAACCAGTCTCCGTCCGGTACACACCAATTCCCAACTTATGGAAGCATCACTATATGATATCCTTGGAGGGGGCAAATGTTAAAAATGCATATAGAACAGGTTTTTCACCTTGCCCTTACCAACAAACAAGAAGACACTCATAATATTAACCAAAATGGTTAGATTCTGGGAGGAAAGAGATGATAAAATTGGCTGCACAGAAAATATGACCAAATTGCATTGGATGAGCTGAACAGCAACATAAGTAAACAGCAGTGCCAATTATTAACATATCCTTGTGTTGAAAGAAACCAGCAATGAAGCAAAACCAAGTTACAGAAATCATCTCTACCTTCCACTCAAAGAGGGCTGGTCCTTTTTATGTTCAAGCTCCATCTCTTCATCAAGCATGAATGTGCTCGAGAAATCATTAGATAAGTCGTCTACATTCTGTTCTACAACACCTGATGCCACAACTGTTCTTGCATCACCACTTCCTTTGTCAACTTCATGAGTTAAACCATGGAAACCAGATTTCTTCCTACTGGTTTCCGCATTACTATACACTGATACTTTTTTAGCATGTTTGTCTAATGATGCAAGCTTGCCTACATGATTTTCTTGGGAAGATGTGGTTTGAACTCCATCTTCCTTATTTTCATTTACCTCATCATTCTTTATAACCTTCCCCACTGAGTGTTCCACCGGAGTCGAAGGGGATGATTTCTGATCAGCATTAGCTGAAACCCATTTTGTCCATTCATCACGTCTTCTCAACTTGTCTCCCTGCAGAAATTATGCAAACGACATTAACCAATAAGGACAAAGGCACGGGAGTATTTAATGTAAAAGGCAAAGAAAAAATTAATGTTCTGATAGGCTAACTCCAAAACTCTGTACTAGCGAACTGCCAAATCAGTCTCAATATATTTACCCAAGTTGCAAATTTTTTATAATGGCATGAATAGCAAAGGAAAGACCAGGAAGGGGAAACTGGAGCAGCAAATAAGAAGGAAACCAAGGAGGGAAACCTACATGTTTAACCTTACATGTCTGTTTCTTTTGTTTCACCTTTGCTTTACTATTTCTTTCATTATCTTCTTCTATTTATGATGTTTTGAGTTTCTATGCTTCACTTTTACCTTACATGGAGGTCTTACTCTACCCAAGAGTACACCAAGGGACCATTTGGAAGCAACAAAAGATGTTTAGAATGCAATACAAACAGCTTAGTAAGAGGAAAATCAGAAAATAAATTTGAACATTAGTTGGGAAATTGACTATTTTTCATGGCAAAGGGAAAGAAAAGAGACAATGGGATATTCGAGCAAAAGGGAAAGCATTTTACCTTTACTTCAACAGTGCTTGAAGCCTGCAATGCATCAATGATAAATGCTATATCTGTACTCATTCTTTTAACCTGAAGCAGAAATGGAAAAATAATATCTGCAATTAGAGCTTTTTCAATTCAAAGAAAGCATAAATGCTTAAATGTGTCACCGAAAGTAAAAGAAGAGAATGTAATGGACCAAATCCAACTACAAGTTTAACACATGAAATTTTTTTAAACGAATTTAACACTTCAATATAGAAACAAAGCACCGCAACCTATCAGTAACTCTAGCATAAATATTAGTGTATCTGAGAAGTTTTGAGATTGTACCCTTTTGAAGTCCGCGATAGTAGCAATTGGAACCCAACCTTGATTGTCCATTAAGGAAAGCAAGTAGTGGTCATTCTGCAAATTCTGATCACTGACAAGGCAAGGTACATGTTCTTGATATCAATTTACAGTAGTCAAAAATTTCCAGGACATACTGCTGGCTAAGTAATTATTCCGCAAGAGCTGCATCTATGGAACAATACTTCTTTCTTGATTGGTCTATGCTACTATACTTCTTGAAATGTAAATCCACTAAAGAGTGGAATCATCCTCATTATGAATTTCAAAATGTATTTATAAGAAGTGTCCATGAAAAGGTCGCCTACTATTATTCCTGCCCTACAAGATTACTACTGTAACTGTACAATATCATTGAAGATCAATCCCACAATCAGGGAAAAATTACATCTATTCACAGTTTATTAAAAGAAAAAGAGGAAGTGAAGTTAAATCTATTCAAGAAAAAGTTAAGATAACCAACACAAATAGAACCTTTACTGATGTAGTCACCTGAAATAGTACTCAATTTGCTTCACTATGCTCTCTCTCAAAGCTAATGCAAGTGATGGTGGCGTAGAGGCTCCAGAGCTAACAGGATGTGGGACGAAGTAAGGTGCGTAAGGCACTCTAACAGAGACAGGAGGGGGAGAAGGAAGAAAATATATAGCTCCTGGATGACCTGTAAAATAGTCAGCTGTCGTTCACTTTAAAAACAAATTGAAGACTAAGAATAAGCAATTAATTACACTGATAGAGATGAAAGCACACAAGAGATAGAAATAGTAGCTGTTAAGAAGAAGGTGCAACAGTTGATAAGGACAATATTAGTGCCATCATCAAAGCGCCAGTATAAGGGAGGAGAAATAGCAGCAGGACAAAATTAATGGTAAAAGACCAGGGCCATCAACCAACATTTAATGGTAAATACCATATGCCATTTTTGTATTTTTAAGAATAATGAAGTCACTTATTCAGGAAACTAGTCGTGCATAAATTACCAGGAAAATTTGCGCCATCCATGTAGCCTGGAACTGGACCGTAAAATGGAGGCCTTGGGAAAGGCCTTAGCCCCATACTTTGTTGCAAATGAATGTCATCTTTAGCACCAACAGGCCACTGATTAGACAAGGCTGAACTAAACTGGCTACCACGTTCTTGTGTACTAGGTCTTCCTCTGTAGAATTTGGCATCATGGTCATTTGGATCACCTCGTGATGGGGGACGAAACCCACCATTTATAGGGGGTACAAAAGCTTGAGGTGCAGAATCACCATCGGACCTAGCCACGTGAACTTCAGCTCCTGGGAAAGACCCTCGAGGGTGCTGGTATGCATACCCTGGAAGAGGAATATGTGGCATAGGTACCATACTTTGATAAAAAGGGGCGAATCCTGATTGGTGGTAAGCCAAGGGCACAGGAAATGATGGCACACCATTTTGGTTGTGCTTGGGCCCTGCTCTTTGTTGAACTGTGGATGATGACTTATTTGACGATTTAGCACTAGAAGATCCATGGAATTTTAGCTGCTCTCCTCGGACCTACAAGAACACAGATCATCAAATATATTTCATGGTAATACGTCCTAATTCATGGTAGTAACTAGTAGGGAATAAATTCATCCAAAGAGGTGTGATGACTGGACTAAGTTGCAACATAATGAACCTACTTGAGCCATATTAGATATGGTGCAGTATCTTGCGAAGTCATCAGACAAAAGCTTACTTCGACACACAGCAACAGACATAGAACAATCACTAATCAGTTTTGACATTTTACGCTGAAACAGATGGAAGAGAAGCACATTACAAGAAACGTCAAAAACCCCAAAACATCGACAACTAAAAGAACTACACCTTAATCCCAAGCTAAATAGATCAGCTATATGAGACCACAATATCTATTTGGGTGACTGTTTCTGCGGCAGTCCACTTCTTCTATAGCAATTGTTTGGCGACACGGTGCCTTTTCTGGGTAACGGGTAACCATTTTGGTGACATCTCTCAGCTTTCTAGGGACCATTCCAGTGACAATGAGGCTCTTTCCAATAATCATTTCGATAGCACCGGACCTATTCCGACCAGCATTTGGACATTTTCTACAGCAAAATTTTTCATGATTGTAACAACAATGCCTCCTCTTATAGTAGATGTTCCAGCAGCACTGCCTCTTCGGATAATGTAACCAGTGACTTTAAACTTTCCAAACAAAAATTTAAAATGTTTGCCGCCTTGAACTTGGAGAGTACGTTCAGAATATCAAGAGAATCATTCAGAATATCATATCTTTCCGCCATGGGCATATGCAATTAAAGATACACTAACAAATGGGGTCTAAATAGTTCAAAAAATTAACTGCAAATTGTCATTGTTAAATTACTCTAAAATACGAGTCATCACATATACCGACAAATCTTTTTAGCACATTAAGAGGCATTTACACGAGGGTTTTCCAGAAACGGCTTCTCTTCTGTGAGGTAGAAGGTAAGGTCTTACCCTCCCAGACGCCACTTGTGGGATTCCAGTGGGTATGTTGTTGTAAGAGGCATTTACACTACATTCGTATTCTTAAATCAATAAAGATAACAAATGCAAAATGAAAAAACCCAATTAAAAAAGAGCAACTTTTATCGCTATAGTAAGAAAGAAAAATCAAACTAACCTTTTCAGAAGCAACATTGCGGCTTCCAGTCTCCGGCTGCGGCGGAAGTGACAGCGACTTAGCGCCGGAACTAGAATCACCAGTCTTAAGCATCTGCTGAGCATCCGAAAGTGCCGGCCATGAATCAGAATCAGCATTCCCTGGCGTCGAAGAAGGTTTATCAGAGAACGGCGCCGTCACCGGAGTCTTCCACGGCGACTTTGGAGGGTCAATCACCTCCTTCTGATCATCTCCGGTACTGTCATTTTCCGGCATGGTCACCAACTCTATAAATAAACTAAAATTAATTTCTTAGAATTGATAGACCGATTGAGAAAAAGCGATGATTTGGGGGGCGAAATAGGACGGAGGTTTACGGTGGTGTGTGGTGGCTGAGAGACACTGCTAGGGTTGGAGAGTGAGTGTTTTCAGACAGAGACAAAATATTGAATGTTGTCAAACAGTGACACATTCACTCAATGCTCCATAAATACTACTCCACTATAAACTTAGAAAAATAATAACTCCATCTATTTTTAATCGTTCACTATAAATCTCAGCGTTCTTCAAATTTATTTAATATATTAAGTAAATAATAATTTATGTCAAAAATAATTTTAAATAAATTTATTCTATTTTTGATGAGGATAAACTTATCCTCGGAAATTGGTCTGTGCTAATAGACTTGAGTGTTAGGGTTTGCACTTTTAAGGTTTTAAAATCGAAATTCATCGATGTAAATAATTTCTGAAGGTCATTGAACTGGATAAATTTAAATTAACCATGATGCACTTGCGAAAAATTCTTTGCCGAAAACTTGTGCACCCACAAGATTGGACACCCAGTATAAATTAAAAAAAAAAACTTGCGAGATAACTTATCCACCTTTAAAAATAATTTGATATAATGGATATAAGATAATCTATTTCAAACATAATTTTAAAAGGAGTTTTATTCTATTTTTAATCAGGATAAATTTATGAGATAACTTACGCACTTTTAAAATTAATTTAATATATGACGAATAAAAAATAATTTATTTTTAAAAATAAATTTATCATGTTGTTTTTTATCAAGATGAACTTGTGAAATACTGTGCGCCCTATAACTTAAGTTGATAAGTTGGTATGTCGAATAAAAGAAAATTTATTTCAAAAATAATTCTAAAATGAGTTTATCTTTTTTTTTTTTATCAGGATAAACTTTTGGTGCACTTTTAAAGTTAATTTGGTATGAGAAATAAAATGTAATTTATTTCATAAAAATGATTTTAAAATAAGTTTATCTTATTTTGATCAAGATAAACTTGCATGATAACTACACATTTTTAAAATTAATTTGGTGTGACTAATAAAATATAGTAACTTATTTCAAAAATAATTTTAAAATGAGTTGTCCTTTTTTTATCATGTCAAATAATTTACGTATTCTTGGAGTTAATTTGGCAGATAAACAATAGCTTATTTCAAAAATAACTTTAAAGAAAGCTTATCCAATTTTTTCGGGATAAACCTGTATGATAACTTATATCACCCTTAAAATTAATTTGGTATAATGGAGAAAAGATAATTTATCTTCATAAAAAAAATAAAAGAAAAAATTATTAAAAAATCATTTTAAGATTGTTTATTACATAAGTCACGGAGGTCATATTCTATTTACGAACTTATGTTTTTAATTATCTCCCTATACATATCTTAAAGATATAATTTTACATTTTATAATTTTTTTAAAAAAATTTATGGGGATATGGAAAAAGCTTCCAAAAAACTAATTTTGACCATTTTTTTAACCGACAACCGTCCCAATCAAATTAAAGTTTGGTCTTTTCGAATTTTATTGCACTTCACATAGCTTCTTGGTTACACTTTGTATTTTCTCTTTGACTATCTTTTCATCTTCCTTTTTTATTGTGTATTTTTTTTTATTTTTCCGTCATCTTCTTGGTGAGGCAACCGTTCATTTTTTTTTTTATTTTTCGTCATCTTCTTGGTGAGCCGACCCTCTTTCAGGATTTTGCTAATATCATTTTGGTTTGTCTTTTCTGTTGTTTCTTGAGTGATATAAGTTAACCATGACAAAAAAATACTCTTCTAAAAATGCCAATTTGTAGAAGCCCTAGATTAAATCAGGAGCCTATTTGTTTGAATTTGACTCCTACCCGTTGTTCACGCCCAAGTTTTGACCTCAATACATTACTCTATCACCGCCAAAAATGATCCTGTAGTGGTTGATAGCAAAAGTTGCAAGAGCACGAATCATCCTTCAAAATCAGTGAAAGGGAAGGAGAAGGCGTGTAACCTCCCTCATGATAGTGATTTTGAAGATGAGTTACCTCTCTTGAAAAGACTTCGTATCAACAATGAGGGTAAAAGTTCCGTAGTTTGAATTTTTTTTACAAGTAGATATTTTGTTTTTGCTTATAATGACTTTTCTTTGCTAGAATATTATTTTGTGTGTAATTTGTGGTTTGAAACCAAACAAAAAAGGGTAATGTTACTAAGACAAGAAAAAGGAATGAAAAAGTTGTTGAAAAAGTTCCAAAAGGATGTGATAATCATAATTTTTTTTTATGTTTGTGATTTTTTTTTTTTTTGCAATTGACAAACATGTGACTGTTTTGTCTATTTTTTTTTAGACAAGGCTTTCATCATCTCGATGATTGTGCTACACCAATTTTAAAGTTATTGGTGAGATTAAAAAATATTTGTCAAAGTTCAATGTGTTGTACTTATTCAAAAAATGTCTGTTTGGTTATCTTTTTGATTTGTCTACTCTTAAATGTCAACCTCAGCTTATT
>JAOTQJ010000096.1:20128484-20138976 GCA_025642045.1 Solanum sejunctum | reverse complement strand
ACATCAATTTTAAAGTTATTGGTGAGATTAAAAAATATTTGTCAAAGTTTAATATGTTGCACTTATTCAAAGAATGTCTGTTTGGTTATCTTCTTGATTTGTCTACTCTTAAATGTCAACCTCAGCTTATTAGAGCTTTGGTTCACAGTGAGGCAGAGAGTGATCAGTCGAATTCGTTTACTTTTAACTTGAATGGTACGTTTCTACATTTTGGCCTTCTTGAATTTAGGAGCATTATTGGGTTTAAGTGTGGCAATTTGGATGATTTTGTTCATGATTTGGTTGGGCCCTCATCTTATTAGGGCTTTGGTTCAATATTTATGAAGCAAGAATTCGGATAGTTTTCGATTTATTCGAGACGAGGTATGGAGCATTATTTTGAGACTATGCCGTAAAAAGATTGATGCAGCCTTGTTAGTGAAAATGAGGTCACTGGGAAAGTGCTTAGCAGGCCAGTCTTCCCGACGAAATCAAGGGAATATGTTGCAAGAAAAAAGGACTAGACATTCATAGGATTATTTTGTTTACATTGTGGTAGTTATGTATTTGTTGTGGAAAATGATAATTTTATTTACATTGTGATAGCTATGAATATTTTTGTGAAACAATTTTTTTTTTCTTATAACTAGGTCTTTTTTTAATTTTAAATATTTAGAAATCTATTGGTATTTTTGGGATCATTATGACTTTAATGAATATACATGTGTCATTTTTGTTATACATATCAAGTTTTTACCATTGTTAATACCATATTCACACCATATAGCTGGGAACATATTTTATTTCCCCAAACTTTGCAACAATATTCATACCAATAATATTATCGATTTGACACCATATTTTAAAAGAAGAAAAATTTTGCGTTAGAACTAACTATTCATCAAACAAGTAAACAAACATAAATTCATTTGTGTCAGACACCATACCAACAATATTACCATTTATTGAATCATATAATATATCGAACTTTGCTATTAAGTAGTCTTTCCAATGTATATACCTATATATCAACATAATTGTGGACACATATATATTTTAACCAAATTTGCCTTTTTCCAAACATTCCTTTTACCAATAATATTACCAAATTAATACCAACAGTATACCATATATCCGGTAATATACTTTTTGGTTTCCCAAAAATTTACAAATTTCTCATACTAATAATATTTCAAATTAAACACTACACCATCATATGTTACCCAAAAAAAAATTTAATTTAGATTTAACTACTCACCAGAGAACTAAATAAATGTATATAAATTCATTCTTATCATATACCATACAAACACTAATATCAATTATACAACATTGTCACCTTTTTGATCAAATAGGATGACATTAATAGGATGACCAATATCTATACCTATATGTGACCATAATTGTGTGTGCATACATAATGTAACCAAACTCTTCCTTTCCCAAACATTCTTTATTCCGATGGTATTACCAACAAGGAAAAAAAATCACCCAATGGAAGAATCAAATATTTACCAATATCAATACCAACATTTACATCATATATTTGACAGTATACTTATTTCTCCCAAAAATTTTTAAAATATTCATACCAATAATATTTTCAATCAAACATTATAGCAACAAATCTTACCCCAAAAAATATGGCCTTGAGCATACCATTCAACAAATAAATAATTAAATCTATATAAATTTGGTCAAACGATCTACTATAGAAATATCATATCTTGCTTGGTGATGGCATCTTGTTTTAAGAGTAGAATTTCTTTACTCTTATGGTTTGTTTGAATTTTGTAGTATTCCCTCCCAAAGTTTGTTATTGGTTTGGTTTGAGTTAGGTGTCTTAGGGCTGCTACTATCATGTTGATTCAACCATTGTTTTCTGATGTGATCTGATCTTTAAGTTGACTGTTAGCTTTTCCTTTGATGAAAGCAGTTCCTTTAACATTTGAGTTCGTTTGCATCTTCTCTCAAACTTCAAGTCTTATTGATTCATTGAGAATTCAATATAGATTGACCACTTATTCAAGTCCTTTTTTTTAATTCCTAAAATGAATACTGTTTTTTTTCCACTATAGAAAATAATTTAATGACTTAATAATTTAATAAAATAAAAATTTCAACTCAATAAATAGGTATATTATGACATAGCATGTTTTGGTGTAATCTTCAGTGTTTAGTTGCATTTGCATTCAAACAAGCCTTCACTAGTTGAAGGGTGTAGACATGGCAAACGTAGTAAGATACAAGGGGTTTTCAAGATTGATCTTTTTCTTTTTGGCCCAATTGAGCCCAAGCTCAATTAATTGATTAGGTGAACTTTCACCTTATGAAAATAGCTCGCGCTCAATCGATTGACTACCTGAAAAGTCTACCATACCATTTACACATAATAAAAAACATAACTGCTGCATTGTCACAAACACGACGTTAATCCCCATGCATTCAACAGGTACAGAGAAATTGTTCAAAGAGAACGAGAGCGCGAAAAATAATGCATGGGGATTAGAGTCATAATATACCGAATACTCTCAACTAAGAGGAGTTTAAGGAGCTTACTGCACAAGGTTCAGACACCATGTGTTGTTATAAACTAGAGCTATTTACAGAAACCACTTGTCTAAGCATTCATTAACTGCATAAAGTGAAGCAAGAGGTGCACACGCCTCAGCAGAAGAACATGGAGCTAGCAACATTATCTTGAAGGCGGGGCAACTGTGGAACAGTAACTGGACCAGCATGAGTCGGACCATTCTGGTTCGATGATGTCTCTGATGCGTCCTCGAATTTCATCCACTGTCCTACCTGTGTGGCAGCCAAATGGGCATAACTTATCGGAGCCACTGCATAGAACGGAAAAGAAAGTGAGGACACAAATGAGACGGAGAATCAAGCAAAAGGGAAAATACAACACATGCATTCGTGTGTGTAGTGGTGGCGTGGGGAGTGGGCGGTTGGGGGCAACAGCAACTAGCACAAGTCCATTCAAGAAACCATATTTTCACATATGATGACGATTATATTGCATATTTCGAATAAGCCTATATTTATTTACCAATGGAAATAGCAGTAGTGCTTCTCTGGTACCTGCAAGAATTGTATAACAATTAGATTGAATGCAACAGCTATGATTTAAAAGCTACGAAGAATCCAATTTATTCAATACTCACACATAGGACAGATTATGAACAAGGTCTTGAAGTTCATCGGCTGAGAAACCAACTTCATCAAACAACACGTGGTAATGTGTAGGTCGAGTGGTACCCTACAACAATATCCAAGTAAACACATCATATGATACAGATATTCCACCAACGTTTCATCAAAGTGGAGGAAATAACCTTCAATAAAAACTGTTCAGTGTCCAACAAAAGCCATTTGTTAAATGAAAGCAATTAATATCGGCGGTCCGTTAAATATGTTGCCCCCATATTTTAGGATCTAAGATGCATATTAGCATCAGTATCATACCATTCTAGCCTTTCTGTCTATGTAACCAGATTTGGGAGCTGAATTTCTCCACTTCAAGTTCCCATTACCAAGATAATGCACATGGGGCCAGCTGAGTACAATTTACAGGACTATGTACAATCAACTAATCCAGTAACTCATTATTCTTTTTTGGGAGTTACAAGGGCCAGCTGATGCACTTCGACTAATCCATCGAGCATCAGCCCACTAACAGGTTGTCAAAATAGTCCAGCCAACCAAGGCAGGGGCCAATGGGCTCAAACCATGTGTTGTAACTAACTAAGATAATGGGATTCCCGTACCTCAACGGCTCAACAATGAAACCATTGCATAGGGGTCATTTTACATGGTTAAATATTATTCAAATGAATCAAACACAAGGATATCCACTGAAGCTTCTCTCAAGCATATCTTATATGATATTAACAGTCGATATATCACTGGGGAAGAACGAGATACTGAATCAATTGATTGCAGAGGAAAGAACGCCTTAAAAAAGAAAGGACTGCATTTGGAAACAATGAAGCATAAAACTAACAGTAAGAAAAATCAAACAGTCATTACAACACCTACTTTTTTGAGAATGGAAAGATGACAGGTAAAAATATAACAAGTACTGCTTCAAGCATTTAACAAAACAGAACAAAGAACTCACAATCATTCCTGCATGGGCACACAGATAGAAGTCATTGTTCCTTGGATGACAAACTTTGTTGTCTATAATTGTCCCTGTAAAAAATCTGTGTAAATGGATTGATCCAGCACTTGCATTACAACTAAAATTTGCTGTGGCTTCTATTATTACCTGGTGGAACATTATCAGGAGATCCAGCCTGGAAAAACTTTGTGTGATGATTTTTCTGAGCAACAATGATGACAAACTTGGGCGACCACTTTTCATCTAGAAACTTGCAGGCCTACATGCATAGAGCAAATGAGTCAGCATAGCACGATAATCTCTCGTATTTTCCGAATGCAAGTTCAAGTATATATTAAGACAGCATTTATCAGAATGCAGAACCTCAATGAGCTGGTCCAGCTCTATGTTTAGAACTTGATTAAATTGAGATTCACTGACCCCATCCCTGAAATTTCCAAAAGGGGACATTAGCAAAACATTCAAAGAAGTGTACAAAGTTCACTGCTATGTGACACAGCTAGGCAGGTGGAACACACAGTAAGAATGAAAAACGAATAAAAGAAATGTCAATCAGCTACTCCTGATTTCCAAGAGTTCAATCAGCTACATGAACCCTCTTAAACAAGAGATTAACTGGACAAAAATGGCGGAAAATGACATAGAAGTTCTAATGTAGAACCATAAAAGTTCACCAGTGTCATGTTCAATGCAAATTTCTGAAACATCATATGTGAATTGTCATAATAGAGCAATAGCACTTAGAATGCACATAATTTGCTGCAAGCAAAATATAGAACAGGCTGGATTAGATCACCTGAATACTATTATATGCTCAGGCTTCCTTTTCCCAGAACTTACATAAAAATCTAGCAGAAGCTCCCTGCAATGTTGAAATTTAATTATTATCAAGAAATTAATTCTAAGAACTAAAAAGGATACCATGAACAGAATTTGAAAAGAAACCCCCAAGCCACTAGGTACTTAGTTTTACACCATAAAAAAAAAAAGCAGCAAAGTGAAACCAAGCTTTGAAATGCACAAAATACTGATTCGAAAGGACATGCAACACAACAGCTGAGTGTTCCAGAAAATGATTAGACAGAACATCACAGAACTATTCGCATTTGATTGATGAGCTCCTTTGGCATGAAGAAAACTCGAACCGAAATAAAAGTATTATGCTTTTCTCTTTTTCCATAAGGCATCACAATTCTGGTGAAGCAACTCCCTCAAGAATCAAATTATAAAATACAAACTATCATGCTCCCTTATTTTAAACCGAAAAATAACTTATATCTAGTGCAGCTGAACTGACTCAAAGATCACATTGTATATGATCTCTTATATAAGTTTCAAACAGCCCAGTTGATTCATGCCGGCCCAAAATAAAACCATCCAAGAGAGAGTTAAACCAACAAAACCAAACTCACCTCATAATCCCCTCATCCTCAGTGTCTGAAACCTTTTTAAATAGGTTATCAATCATCTCCACTTTAGGAGATTGAGTGCGCACAGAAGCTCTATAACGAGATATTGATGGCCACTGCCTTGAACTCACAACCTGATAAAGCAATAATATAAAATGAATTCTTTCAACAATTGGGAAATAAAAGGTAATCAAAGTCGGTGAAAGAACCTACTGCAGCAATTGATGGGACATCGGACTGGCCAGGAGAGCCATGTGATACATCCATTCCAAGAATTATGGTGGGGACCTTAGATACCATGGGAATGGAAGGAGAAACCTCAACAGCTAACATAGAATTTAAACCACCGAGCTGCCAACAGAATTTTGTAGGACGCTAAAAGATTGATCCAGGAAATGATGGAAGAAAGGTAGGTGCCAGGATGATAGCACTGAACCAAATGCTCAGAGAACTCTCACCTTTGCATTGATCTTAAGGAGAAGGTTTGTGAGATACTGATCGTTGACTCTTCCAGGAGCCAAGCACTGGGTTACTATACCATGATCAGATAGATTTTTCCGCTTCCATGGTCCTTCAAGTTTCATTAGTCAATTCTGTTAGTAACTAGTAAGTAGAGATGTGCTTAGTGATCAACAGAACAAGTAAATCTGACCAACCATATATGTCACAATTTTTCCTATCAGGAAGAAGACACAGAAGAAATTTCGGGGCACCAGGAAGTTTTGACTGGATCTCTTCAAACATCTTGTCAACTCTGACAACAGGTGGAGCCCTTCTAAGCTGCGGAGACTCTTCAAACACTTCAAACGGAGCTTCCACACTCTGAAACATCACAACAGGAATAATGAATTTCATCTTTTTTACTCAGTTTTTAAGCATTAGAAGTTGATAAAACATACAATTCCTTTCATCTCTCCGAGTCTTGTCAAATCTCTGACTAGACCACGGACGTCACAGCGTGCAGAAAAGTTCACAACAGCCCAACGCTCTATCTTTGCTGGATCAAAGAATCTCTGCCATAATACATAAAAAATGAAAAGAAAAAATTCACAGCACATCTTAACAACCACTGCAATGCCAAGCTTAGCATGTTGTCAGCATATGATTTCAAAGCCAACATTATCTTAAATGAGATTATGAGATGAACCCCATGGATCCAGTGGAAAAATCTTATGTGAGGAAGATTTCAACTATACCTTATTATTAAAGTTCCACCTGCCATTTCGTGTGAAAAGGTCATCTCCATTTCCTGCCTTCAACTGCCACATAATGAATATATTACCTCAAACTCACTACTTTAAGACTCAAAAACATATCTAAAAGAAGTTATAATAGATAGCATACCTTAGGGGCAGGTAGCACACGCCCTTCAACCTGGGTGAAGTTGCTACTAATTGAGACACCACAAGAACGAAGCAGAGGTTCAGCATCATAATTGTTGATTTTGAGAGCCTTCCACAATCCAGTAGGAAATTAGTTACGCATAACTAGAGCAAGCGAAGGATCATGTTAGGGTAGAAGAGACCTACATTGCTCAAAATTTGCATTCTCTCCTGAGGCTTTTGCCTAGACTTCTCCACCAAGGAAGCCCTCTGAAAGGTGGACAAGGCTTTTGTGTACCTTTGCAATGAGACCAAAGTGCAGAGCTGCAACATTCAACGAAAAAGTCAAAATCGCATGATCAAAAGACAGTACATAAAAGCTGTAACCCAGTGCTTTCACCTCAATGGGGAAATAGGTGGGACGTTTGGGCTTTCCGACATTGACGCACGGCAAATCGGCAGAATATCGCAAGTCTATGTTACGATGATTAACAAAGTAATCATAAACTGTCACTTCTGAAGTTTGCACTTCACCATCCTCATCTTTGCTCCTCTGCTTTAGAGTAAATCTAAAAATGTCAAAAGAAAAATGAGTTTGGTGCCATTACATTATAGCAAATCAATGTTGACCATCCTGCACAAGTGCATCTTAGATGAGCCAAGGTTGAAGATAACAAGAAATAACTAGATCACTGCTAACATACGTCTGCTCACGACAAGGCTTTTCGCTCAAGCCAGTTATTTTGAATTCTTGGTTAGCGGGAGCAGTCTTCACCCTCAGATTCTTCAATACACGTTTTGCCTGATTAAGTGTAGAGAAGCTTTTGCTTAGAACATAACTATACAAGAAGATGAATAATCAAATATATAACAGCACACCTTCGCCCAATCAAGTGAAAAGGGATCTTTTGCACTTTGGTTTGCAATCAAAAAGTCAACCACAGGCCCAGGCTGGATTATCATTGTGGTAGACACGTCTACGATCAAAGAAACCACAATATATGGATTTCATTTTATTTGAGATAATATGAAACGTGAAACCTAGAATATTTACCAATGTTCAAAGACAAGCCAGACTGGGTGGTTCGAAAACTCGAATGGAACCCTCGGCAGCCAAGAACACCACCTCCAACATCAGCAAAATTCTTTGGATCATTATGGAAAAAGGATTGACGAACAAGTAAACAACCCCTAATATAAGAATAGTCATTATATACCAATCAAGACAGGCAAAAAAAATACTTGTGTAGCAATCAACTCTTTCAAGAGAAATTATATATATAACTTACTGTTTTGCAGCATGCTGCCTTAAAATTATATCCAAAACTCGCAAGGCTTCTTGAGAGTTCTCAGACTCTTGACCTCGCAAAGCATTGGCAATTGCCTGCATTGGAATCTTGGCAGCGAAGCTAATCTCCACCTTGTAAGTTTTTGATTGGTACGGACGCCTTAATCTTTTCCGATCAGCTTCATTAGGAGGGCTTCCATGTCTGCCAGGGCTGGAGTTGCCATTGCTCCCGTTGTTCCTGTATATAAGGCAGTGAAAAGAGTTTTTTTTAAAAAAAAAATAAGAACATGTACACACATCAAACTAAGCCACTTTGAGAACCAACCGATTAGAGGTTATGTCATCTAGTACAACCGTGAACTCTAATTTATTTCTAGGTAGCGAACCAATGGTGAACAAACTTTTCTCCCCATCATACGCAAAATCCTTCCCAGACAATTCTGTATCATATGTTTCATGCACTCTATCCAGAACTTTTCTGCCAATTCCTTTTCCGTCGACAGGTCGACCATCCTCGTAAAATAGGGCAACCTGTCATCAGACAGAGTTAACAATGGCATGGAGTTACATGATTGTATTGAGAACAAAAGATAGGAGCACATCAAGGAGAGGTATGTGAAAACATACACTGTAATGAAAGAAGTGTCCTTCAACATTAGAGACGTTCACTTTAAAGTGATTGGTAAGGATCGGAATCTTTTGTCCCTTGGTTCCAAGGCCACGCCTAGCCATGGGAACACGTAAAACCTTTTTCTTCACTGGCTCTGGTTCAGCTTTTGCTGGAGAGAAATCAACTGGAACAGGGGGAGGAGGGGGCAGAGCCCCTGCGGATCCACCATTCTCTTCTTCAGCCATTACCACAATCTTCTATTAAAAAAAAAGACAAGTTTCAGAAGATCCTCAGCAAAACTGGAAAATGTATGCAAGGATCTTTTCTAGACAAAAAGATGCACTTAGGAGCATTTGATAAAAGAAACTAAATGCAGACAATTAAATCACTTCACTGTTTGATCTAGTTTCACCCAGGTAATAACACATGAGATGGCAATTCAAAAGGTAATAATGCATAATGAAGGCGAGTGAGTTAACACTACAAAAATCTAGGAATGAAAAGATTCAAAATGCAGTAGCTAACACGGCAGCCAACAATGAGCTCAAAAACCAAGCAAGCAACTCACTGAATGCAAATTGGTGAATGCTAAGCCATGTGGATTGCAAATAGAATAGCTATAAAGTTACACAAAATCTAGAAGGTAAATGGGAAACTAAAAGTACGGTTTTCACACTACTAGGGAAAATGAAACATTAAAACACCTTATCCAACCTGTCTTCTTTCTCTTGGTCAGAACGACGACTTGCAAAAAATCAAAGCAGACTATAGACTAGACCCCAAAACATAACACTCATTCAATCATTTTCAAAGAAAAAAGACATCCCTTTCTGTGAGCCAAATAAATTGTAAAAATATGCCTCAAGGTTGAGGCATAAAATAAACTTCAAGAGAACACCAAACTTGGCACAAAATAATTATTCTTCAGCTTACTGGTTTTGAAAAAACATGTGAAGTTAAACAGCCTTGACCACCACAAAGTCCAGAATTTTCACTAGAAGCACAAAAAAAGGGGAAAATCAAACCCCATATAGAATTTCAAGCACATATAACAAAATAACCATATGCTATACTTCAAGAAAAAACCAAACTTGGTACAGAATAACAAGTATTCTTCAGCTTAATGGTTTTGAAAAACGTGTCAAGTTAAAAAGTAGCCTTTAACCCACAAAGCCACGAACTTCTCAGTATAAGCACAGAAAAGGAGTAGTAAAACCCAAACCCCAGATAGCATTTCAACCATATTGCACTAATAACAAAATACCCACAAGCTATACTTCAAGAAAAAACCAAATTCAACACAAAATAAGTCTGCTTCAGCTTACTGGTTTTGAAAAAACATGTCAAATTTAACAGCCTTCAACACCACAGGCCCTCAACTTTTCACCAGAAGCCCAAAAAAAAGAGAGTAAAAACAAACTCCCGAAAGACATTTCAATGAAATTCCAAGGACTACACAGATAACAAAATACACACATTCAAGAAAACACACTTAGCTCAAAATAAGTTTTCTTCAGCTTACTAGGTTTGAAAATATGTCAATTTTAAAAGCCTTCCACACCACAAAGCCAAGACCTTTTCACTATTAAGCACAAACAAGGGGGTAAATACAAATCCCAGATAGCATTACATCAAAGAACTACAAAACAACAACAACAACAACAACATACCCCAGTGTCTCAAAAGGCTCCCGCTCATTGCGGGGTGAGGGGGGTCGAATGTACGCAGCCTAACCCCTATGTTTAAAAACATAAA
>JAOTQJ010000096.1:20098620-20128384 GCA_025642045.1 Solanum sejunctum | reverse complement strand
TTTTGCTTTATTCCATCATACTCCAAGGCCAAAAAATAGTCAATCTTTGGCTCCATCCGAGATTGATGGAAAACATCAAAGAACTACACAGATAACAAAATACATGCTATACTTCAAGAAAACACCAAACTTAGATCAAAATAAGTCTTCTTCAGCTAACTGAATTCGAAAAATATGTCGAGTTAAAACATCCTCAGAGACCACAAAGCCCAAAACTTTACACTGTAAGCACAAAAAAGAGGGGTAATAAACAAACCACAGATAGCATTTCAAGCATAGATAACAAAATATCCACATGCTATACCTCAAGAAAACACCAAGCTCAACACAAAATAAGTGCTCTTCAGCTTACTGTTTTTGGACCTAACCCAAGATAGTTTTCAAGCACAGACAACAAAATACCCACATGCTGTATACTTGAAGAAAAATACCATACTGAGCTCAAAAAAAATCTTCTTCAGTTTACTGGGTTTGAAAAATATGTCAAGTTAGAAGCCTTCAAACACCACAAAGCTCAGAACTTTTCACTACAAACACACAAAAAAGGGCTAAAAAACAAACCCCAGATAGCATTTCAAGCATAAAAAACAAAATACCCACATGTTATACCTCAAGAAAACACCAAATTCAACACAAAATAAGCATGCTTCAGCTTACTGGTTTTGAAAAATAAAAAAGCCTTCAAACACCACAAAGCTCAGAACTTTTCACAGTAAACACAAAAAAGGGCTCAAAAACAAACCCCAGACAGCATTTCAAGCATAGATAACAAAATACCCACATGCTATACCTCAAGAAAACACCAAACTCAACACAAAATAAGTGTTCTTCAGCTTACTGGTTTTGGACCTAACCCAAGATAGTTTTCAAGCACAGACAACAAAATACCCACATGCTGTATACTTGAAGAAAAATACCATACTGAGCTCAAAAAAAATCTTCTTCAGTTTACTGGGTTTGAAAAATATGTCAAGTTAGAAGCCTTCAAACACCACAAAGCTCAGAACTTTTCACTACAAACACACAAAAAAGGGCTAAAAAACAAACCCCAGATAGCATTTCAAGCATAAAAAACAAAATACCCACATGTTATACCTCAAGAAAACACCAAATTCAACACAAAATAAGCATGCTTCAGCTTACTGGTTTTGAAAAATAAAAAAGCCTTCAAACACCACAAAGCTCAGAACTTTTCACAGTAAACACAAAAAAGGGCTCAAAAACAAACCCCAGACAGCATTTCAAGCATAGATAACAAAATACCCACATGCTATACCTCAAGAAAACACCAAACTCAACACAAAATAAGTGTTCTTCAGCTTACTGGTTTTGGACCTAACCCAAGATAGTTTTCAAGCACAGATAACAAAATACCCACATGCTGTATACTTGAAGAAAAATACCAAACTAAGCTGAAAAAAAATCTTCTTCAGTTTACTGGGTTTGAAAAATATGTCAAGTTAGAAGCCTTCAAACACCACAAAGCACAGAACTTTTCACTACAAACACACAAAAAAGGGCTAAAAAACAAACCCCAGATGGCATTCAAGCATAAAAAACAAAATACCCACATGTTACACCTCACGAAAACACCAAATTCAACACAAAATAAGCATTCTTCAGCTTACTGGTTTTTAAAAATAAAAAAGCCTTCAAACACCACAAAGATCAGAACTTTTCACAGTAAACACAAAAAAGGGCTAAAAAACAAACCCCAGATAGCATTTCAAGCATAGATAACAAAATACCCACATGCTATACCTCAAGAAAACACCAAATTCAACACAAAATAAGTATTCTTCGGCTTACTGGTTTTGAAAAATAGAAAAGCCTTCAAACACCACAAAGCTCAGAACTTTTCACTACAAACACACAAAAAAGGGGTAAAAAACAAACCCCAGATAGCATTTCAACCACATTGCACTAAATAACAAAATACCCACATGCTACACTTCAAGAAAACATCACATTTAGCAAAACTACCATACCTAAAGCTCAAAAGAGGCGGATGAAGAGACACTGAAACCCTAATGTACGACAAAAGAGAAAGAAAGAGTGAGGTTGTAGTTGAAGTAAAGAGGTACAGCAACTAACGCACCTACTATAATAAACATAAACAAATGTAACTAAACACTCTCTTTGATCTACACGTGTTCCCTTCGTTATAATCTATGTTCTCTTTAAACTGTTTTCCAATTTATTTTTTGTGTGTGGATAAGGGGAAAATCCAATACGAGGGGTAGAATGGTCTTTTGGGGATTGTTTAGCAGTCACTGTCTGATTTATATATCCAATAAAAGATTGAATTCAAGATTATTTATATATCCAACAGAAGATTGAATTCAAGATTATTAAATTTTTTAACTTTCACTATTGCTCCTATTATATATTTTACTGTCGTTATTTCTTTTTAAATTATATTTTGAACTCAAGAATTTGTCAGAAATAAATTATATTACTAAAAAATTTATTATTATGATGCATACAAAAAGCAAAATGTGAAGAGTTTTGTTAAATTGACACTATTAATTTTTCTAACTTGATTCCTGAAGGTACGTTGTAATTTTACTATACAGGTCTTTCTATAAATTATATATTTGTAAAGTAATTTGTAATTTTATTACATAAATTTTTTATTATATTTTATGAAGATATCCTAGATATGATCGACACTCATAAATTGTTACGAATCTTTAAGTGAAGTACTTGACTTGATCCCACATCCATTCATTCATTTCAGCAAAAAACTTAATATAAAAGAGGACATATTTTAGTGGACTATCTCAGTCAACAATCCTAAACGATAAATAAGGATTGTAGGCCAACAAATGAAACTCCAAATTTATATCATAAAAAACAAACTGACAAAAACAAATCAAAAGATAATAATATTAATCAAACCACCACTGTCTAGTCTACGAAGCATTTATCCCTACTATCTAGATAGTGCCAACGACAAGTTCACGAGAATTTCAAAGAAATTAAAAACTAACTCAAAATAAAGAGAGACATATGTGTGTTATCCTCCAAGAGCAAGAAGGACTCACCCAAGGCTCATAGTAGGTCTGATCCTCAACGAAATGCATGTTGATCATCTTAAACACTTGTTTCTGCATCTTGAAAAAATGTAGATCCAAACGTACGTAGCACATGGAATATATGAGTTTGTAATATAGTTGAGAAACAATAAGCTCAAAATGTACTTAACTTAACTCAAAATACTCAACTTCAAATGATAATGTGACTTCATAAAATATCACAAAAAACTCAAGAGTTTACAATGCAATTCAATCATGTCAAGTACTACTACATTCTAATTTTGAGAGTTCTGCTAACCGATAATCATTGTCTATGAGCCGGTGATGATACAAATAAGTGATTTGCCACCCAATACCTTGCTATGGTAAAGGACCTCTCGTTAGTGGATCCATAATCAATCACTTCAAGTCTTCTTTTGGGACAATATGAAAACATTCAATTTTACAGTTCAATCCTTTCTTAAGCTGGCTATGTGGTTATTGAGTTTGAATTGTTATTTACTCTCATTTAATTTGGTGCTCTATACTCATCACAAGGCTCAACATACTAGTAGGACCCCAATCAATTCCTCTGGTTAACTCATTCAATTAGTCACACTAAATACTTATCAAATTCAATTCATCATATCAATTATCAACTCTTTTGTTTGAAACGTTCTTTAAGAACCAGTTCATGACCCATCAAGACTCTATCTCTTCCATTATTCACACTCAAGATATTTATGAACACAAATAGAGTTAGAACATTAATAATTTTTTATAGCTCGATTAGGCTCAAATTATACTCAACTTATTTCTATTATTTATGGTTACTAGATTATACTCATAAATACCTATTTAAATGCGGGTACATAATAAATGCAAGAATTTAATTTAGGGTTCACTTGAAAAAGAGTGTAAATAGTAATTACTCCAAGTACTCAACTCATATACACAACTATTTATATGAAAATATGCAAGAGTTTACAAGAATTTAAATCAATTTACAAGAAGCTAGTCACGAAAAACTCAAAGATTCAATATTTATCTTCAATTCTATCAAACAAAGGAGTAAGGAATATGGATGAAATCAAAACGATTTAGTTAGGCTTATATAATTGGAACAAAGATTTTGAACACTCAAATGTGGAAGTTTGGCTTGATTCTCTGAACCCCTAGCTTTTTTTTTCTCCTTATCCCATATTCCAATTTTTAGCATGTAAATATTAGAAAAATCTCGATTAAGAACTGATATAGAATAAAAAATAGTCTCAAAACAACGTAGTTTAAGTATAGAAAGAAATAGAGAAAAGACCAAAATGTCCTTAATAAAAAGTATCATTAAAATACTATGATGGAGCAAGTCCACAATGCAAACTGATTTTCTTTCAATTTACTTTTTGTTGAAACACATAAAATTCATTCATCACATGCGTTTTATGAATTAAAACATAAACTGCATTCTTTGGATATGTTCTATAAACAAAAGTATAAAATAAATCTCTTATATTAAAGTAAAAGTTAAAAAAAGGATTATTCTAAAGATCTAATAATGAAATCTTTAGATTAAAAAGTACTATGATTATGGAGAAGCTACAAGATTCCATAAGTAACCTTTCAGCAAATCATTAAACAATTGGTGATGACAATACACATGATATTAGAAAAAGAGTATATTAAATAATTTCACATAAATTTTCAAATATAATTCCTTCATGTGGAATAATTCCCACTTATTGCTTGTTTCTTTTTGCCTTTTAATAAAGAATGAAAAAAGGTTTTGTTCACATAAAGTGACATTCATTTTAATTTTCTGAAATGACAATATATTCTACTCAAAATGGAATTGATTCCTTCTACTATGCCTTTTTTAAAGTCTGCTTGTATAAGAAGTATACCTTATATGACAAATTTAGACCATCTTTTTACACTTTTAATACCAAAGTTCCTACCTTTTAACACTTTATTACTACTAATATAATTTTTTTTTTTAAAAAAAACATAGGAAAAATAGAGGACCCCCTTAAGTTTAATCCACACTTGCATTATATATATATTAGGGATTCTTCAACTCTAAGAACTATTTTAGTAAGTTTAGAACTAAAGGTGAGTGTTTATTTCAAGCTCCAATATAATTAAATGAACTAATGCAAGATATATTTATGTGATGATTAATACTGAAGACGTATTAAAAAATTATTTTTATATTCTAAGAGTTGTTTGGTTAGCGAAATAATGATAATAACTCTAGAATATCTCATGAGATTATTTTATTATACATTTATTAATAAATAGTATTGTTTAGTTTAAGGATTATTTTATCCTATAATTTTAATATAAATAATGAGATAAATTATCTCATATATAAAATAAGATAAAATAATCTCATGAGATATTCTAATATTTATCCCTCCCACCGACCAAATGTCCCCATGTTATTAATGCAAAATATTTTGTTGGGGTTAAATATATATGCATATACAATGAACCAAATGACCCTTGTAGAATATTGATTCATTAGGTCATGCGACTTTTAGAGATATATAATTTATTTTATAATGTGAAAAGAACTTAGGTTAGTGTAACATAACACTCTTTCTGGTTGACATTAAATACACAAAAAAAATTGTGTCCCTTTTATTGATTTAATTTAAAATATCAATAATGTAGCATCTAATGGTGAAGTAACATTCATTTTTAAAGTCTTATTCTTTGATTTTTATTCTTATTTATTATTTTATTTACTTCAGTAATTTGTATTATTTATTGTCTTTATTATTCTCTTCTTGCCGAGGGTTTAAGGAAACAACCTCACTACTTCTAGGAGGTAGCGGTAAGGTCTGCGTACAAGTCACCCTCCCCAGACCCCACTTGTGGGACTACACTGGGTATGTTGTTGTTGTTGTATTATTCTCTTCTTATTTTCGTTTTTAATAATGTTTACATCACTATAATATTATCTTTCGATACTTGATTTTGATGTATTTGTTTGAGTCCAAGACCTTCTGAAAACAATATTTCTATCTCTTTAAATTCACCAGTAGAATTATATTAATTAAATATAGAAACAAGAATAGATTTTATTATTCAACTTTTATAGTATAACTCGCAAGATTCACATTTTTTACGTATTTTGCATTAAGATAAATTTCAACAACTTGTAAATATAAAAGAAAAAGGACGTTTACTCGTTCAACTATTTTCATTTTAAAAAATTCGAATGCATCTTTAAGATTTGCCTTTAATATAAGTATAATGCAAATCGTTATTCATAACACACGCTAAATTAATTATATTTCTAAATTAATATTAAAGAACAAACTAAACTCAACAACTTGCATGATTTTCTCTCTTAGCATTTTTTATTTTATATTAATACACGGACGTCATTGTTTTTAAAAAGTATAAAATTAACGGATCACAATTAATAAAAATATGAAGAGTCACGTTCACTTTCTTCACTTAATGTGACAAATAATATAAATTAATGATATTGTTTTAATACATTCTTTCATTCGAATGGAGTCAAAGATTGACTATTTTTTGACTTTGGAGTATGATGAAATAAAACAAAATGACTCTTTAAACTGTCTGCGCTTCTTTCATTTGTGAAGTAGCAGTTAGTCAATGCAACTTTCGATGCTCCTCATGGGTCATCTGGAAATAACCGCTTTATGATTTTAAACATAGGAGTTAAGCTGCGTATATCTAATTCCCTCTCACCTTGTAATGAGTTGGAGCATTTTGAAACACTGAGATATGTTGATATTGATGTAATGATATTGTTTTAATGTTATAATGTAATATCATCCAGCAGCTCATTTTAATTTGGTCTTAAAATTGTTCCATATGTGAGATAAATTAAAATAGACAAAAAAAAATTATATGAAAATGTCAAATACATTACACGATTTTAGTCAGATGCGCTGATACATGAAATTTAAAATAATTATGTTATTGTTGTTTATATACTCATATATTGTTATCAAAAATCTTTTGCTTACTACTTTTTATGTACTTTATATTTTCTTATACTCAATATAATAAATCATTATTTGTAGATGAAAAATTAGGGATGATAATGCGATTGGGTGGGTTGAGCTTAATTCGCAAATTTTTTAAACCACCTCGCCCCTATAAAATTTAAGTTCTTTTATTTTGTTAATTGAATTTAATATGAAAAATAAAAATTTATAATCTTTTTAACTTTTCATTAATTAACATATCAATAACTAATTAACTATTTTTAATTGAATTAATTATCAATTAAAAATTTCTAATTAATATTTCAACAGTTAACTATTTACTGGACATGTCTAGTTTAAATTTTAGAAAAAAATTAACATTAAAGTCAATGTTTAATATTTAAATATAAAAAATTTATATCTTTGATTTTTACTAATTATAAAGATTTATTTTTTTTCGAATTCCTATTTGGTTCTTTAAATCAGTAATCTACCCGCATTAATTTTAAAAATAATTACTTTAACCGATCCTGCACCTATCTCATCCCACATAACTTTAAATTTATCGCACCTCACATAGCTCTAAATCCGTCCCCTACTCATCCCATTGCCATCCCTAGCGTAGTTAATAGGAAGAATACAAGACATGTTATGAAATTAAATGAATATATCAATACTAAAATAACAAAGAATAGTAAGTTAAGTATTTAAGTATTTTTTTTTTCCACTTGTTTTTGCATCTTGTTATTATTACTATTATAAGAATTGGAATATATTGTGGAGCTCATTTTCTTAAGCGCAAAATATATTAAGTGAACATCCATTTTATGACTAGATTGTAAATTGAGTTTAAATGATAATATATAATTATAATTAAAATAAAAAGTTAATGTTTATGAAATTTTATAAGAGAAACAAAAAATCACTTTAAACCTAACACTAACAAACATGTGTTTCATCGCAACAAAATGCACTTTAATCGATCTTTATCTCATAAATTAATTTTTCAATTCGTATCACAGTCATGTTTACTAGGGATCGTTTGGTGTAAGGAATAAATAAAAATAATCTTAGGATAAAATTTTAACCCCCTTAAATATTCGTTTGGTTGGCTTAGAATAGATAACTTATCTCGGGACTATTTATTAGTCCCGGGATAAGTTATCCTTCTAAGAGATGGTATAATAATCCCATGATAAATTGTCAAGGGATAAATTTATAAAATGACAAATGCACCCTTCCTTTTATCACTTTTTTATACCTTATTTTGTATATATATTTACATTATTTTAAATACAATATATAATAATATTCAAAATCTTCACTCCTTATTTTTATAATGCTTCTTCGTATTTTTCTTAAAAAATTATACTATATAGTAAAAATTTTATTGACTAATTATTATATTTTTTATATTTTAATTTTTCATAAATCGTTTTTTACTTTAACAAACTTAAAAATGTAAGTTCTATTTGTAAATTATTTTTTTTTAAAATTTTATTTTAAATGCAGATGATATTATCATAAAAATCCACACCTAAAAATATTTAAACTAAATAAGATGAGAGATTTATTTTAGAAAAGAATATTAATTAACTAATTAGCAAAGAAAATACATTAAAAACTAATAAAGTGAAGGATATTTTTATAAACAAACATAATATTCTTAAAATTTATCCAACACACCAAACACTCAATAAGAAATAATCTCAATATAATTTATCCATTTTTACTAATCTTAATATAATTTATCTCATCATAACTTATAATCAAATCAAACGATCCTATTAGGCTTAAAGTGTTCTTTATTTCTTATTTTTTTTTCTCAATCGTAATAATTAATATTTATTTTTTAATAAAGTCCACACGTATGTTATAATCGGCCAGTGGAACTTTTCAGTGGACACGCCATATGATTAAACATTTGACTAATCTCTCCGCCTTAAAACAACACAAATAATTTATAATTAGTAGATTGCTTTAAGAAAAGAAAAAGTAAAAAGTTATTATTTGTTGGTGTATGGCGATGAATAATATTTTCTCAATTTTAAATTAAAATTCTAAAAATTTTATAATCTTGAACAAAAATATTAAAATATTTTCTAGTAATATAATCTCCAATGAAAAAAAATAAAAAATATACTCATATTAGGTGGTCAATTTCTCAGGATAATGGGCGACAGCGGCGAGGAATTTTGGAACTCTTTACGGTCGTTAATTATTTATTTTTTTCTTCTTGTATAAAGATTCGGCTTAAAGCTAATTCTAATTCTAATACTGTAAATCTCTATATAATCCTTCCATCTATAGGAAGGAATTATTTGTGGGTGCATCATTATTCTTTTCAAAAACCAAATAGAGTCTCTGCATTCTCTGTGAAGAATTTTGCAGGTAATTTGTTGGGGATTTTCCAGCTATAAATTGTAGTGGGTAACTGCTGAAATATGGTGAAACTGAAGAAAATTTGGACTAAACAGACATTGATTAATCTTCTATTGGGCCAATTTCTGTCCCTTCTCATTACTGCCACTGGGTTTTTATCATCCGAACTTGCCAGAAAAGGTAGAAATTATCTGTTTCTGTTTAATTTTCATCTGAAAATTTGATTGTGATAAAATTTGAAACATCCAGTGGCTGGTAGTTTCTTTGACTGTTTTATACCCGCTTTAATACCAGACGAACAACATCGAGATAGTGTTAATATCTACGTATATTTTAAACTCATAGACCCCAAAAAACAACTTCTCCATCTTTACAGAGTAGTGATAATGAGGTAGTGATAAATTATGGGTATATTTTACACTGTGGGATTCCATTGGGTATGTTGTCCTTGTTGTATCAGCTTTAATACTGTACTATGGTTATGTTGTCGTCGTTGTACCAGCTTTAATATTGTACTATGTATTAATTTATCCTAAATAAAAACTAGCAATGAAGTGGTTGAGAGTCATAAGATGGCTGGTGTTAGGTGAGATGAAAATACAAGTTGATTCTTCCTTGATGGATGATGTTATCAGATACTGTCTTGAGGTGCGTGAAAGCTGGTTCGGACATCCGTATGGTCAAGGAAATAATAAATGTTGCAACTTTAATGAATTTCTACACAACAATTTATGTTCCATGTAGAAAGTAGACTAGGAGCTACTGTTTACTTTTCCTTGATTAATCTTATTCTTTTTCCTCTTTTTTTTTTTTCCTTTTCTGGGGAATGACAGGGAGGCATGCCAGCTTAGTTATTTACTTGGTTTAAGTTTGCGTTTGGGTAAGAATTGAGTGATATTTGAAAGAATAATAGTATTTGTAGTTGAGTTGGAAAAGGTATTTGATGTTTAAATTTGAAGAACTCTTCTTCAAAAACTAGCCAAAAAAGCATTCCGACACATAACCGAACATTGTTTTGAAAATAGTTTTTGTAAAAGAAGAAAAAATAATCATGTCCAAACTGGTTTAATAATACCACAATCCTGACGAGAGGGAGTTGCTCGGATGGTAAACACCCTTCATTTCCAACGAAAGGTTGAGAATTCGAGTTATCGAGAGAGCGAAAAAGGTGGGAGCTCCTAGGGAGGGGGTTAAAAAATAAAATAAAATTCCCAATCTCTTACTGAATGAGGTTTCACATGACATGATTTAGTTACTGTATAAACTTTTGAGAAAAATATAGGTTCTGCTAAATGAATAGAAGAGAGTATCTGTGGTGATCTACAGGGAGAACCATATGATATGTAATGGAAATTCTCATAACGAACATCTCTGGAGATAATCTAATGTAAACTTTCGAGAAAATTGGCAATGTTTGAATTGATAAAAAGGGTAACATTGACATGTCATTGAAGGCCATGTATGTAGCAAAATATTGATTCTGGGTCATACATGAAAATTGGACACTCAATTTGGGATGTAGAAAGTTGGAAAACATGCTTCCCTTTATAGTTTTGTTATCCAGACAATCTTTTCCCACAGAATTTTTCTTAGTATCTAGTCTATGGTCAAAGTACATCATCCATATTGAGTGGAACCAGCACTAGCTAGCAAATTGAGTTCTTGAGACGTCTAACTTACTCTGTGAATATAGTTTTCTCTTTTAGTGTTAGTACTAATGGATGGTACAATGTAAGGGGACGGTAGCAATTATATTTCCTGGGGCTAAGTACTGCTACTTTAGTTCTTGTGATGGCTTACCCAATTTCTAAATTCTAAAAACTGACGTTTAGAAAAGATCATACAAAGATAGCAATAATTTGGAGGTGTACTGAAGATGTTGCCACCCAATCTCCTGTCCTTGGCCTTCCAGTTCCCTCTTTCAAATGACAAAATGTGATTTAATTTATTTCCTTATCCATATCTCTTTTCTGATAAGTAAGTTGTTTCCTTGTCATAGGAATCAATGCACCGACGTCCCAGTCTTTTCTAAATTATGCGCTCTTGGCATTATTTTATGGAGTTCTTATGGTTTACAGGCAAGAGGGAATCAAGGTTTGCTTCTGGAAGTTTGATTTTTCATCATTGTTTGCCATATGATTTTCTAATGTGTTTATGCAATTTAATTATTTGAAAAATTTATGAAGAATGACAGTACTTTTTGACAAGTATATGAAGGTGAGCATTTTGTGGTGGAAGTTAGTTATTGTTGTTTTGAGACATGTTGAATATCCTTGTCTCAGGAAAAAAATATAGTATATCAAAACATGTCCAACATTTAAGCAATTCCTGCAAGAGTAAAGCCTAATTTGATTCTTCTCCATACAACATTTCTGGCCCTGCATATTCTCCCACTTTGTACAGCTATTTTCACTTCGCACCTAAGTGTATTAAAATTATGTTTAGGACATATAGAGTTAAAGCTTTTGGGTGTAAGTTTAAGAGCTTTGCGGAATCTTTTATTTGAGAACCAAGACTGGCCAGGACTCGTTTCGTAGCACATCGCTTGAACAAGTTCTGATGTGTTGCTATTTTGTTTAGAATCTGAACATCCATCTTATATCCTATGGTGACAGCTGGAGTAGCTCAAAATTTTTATGTACCTTATCAAATACTCTTAGGATCAATATTTGTCTCTCATGCTATATGGGCAAGTATTCGACTTGAAACCTTGACAGAATAGGTAGAGTATCCCAATTCCTAAGACATGTAAAAACTCCTTTTAATGCCCTTATCCAATATTGGACATTTATAACTCAAAAGATTTCCCTAGAATTGTGTTTTTTTCCCTTTATTTTAAACAACTTTATTTGCTAATGCTTGTTTAATTAATGTTGCATATAAATTAGATGCTATATTTACCTTCTTTTTCTGTTTTCTGTTTGACCAGGCAAAATGGTATTATTACATCTTCCTTGGAATAGTAGATGTGGAGGCCAATTTTCTTGGTAAGACAACTGAACTGTTTTCCTCTGTACTTTGACCGACTATAATCTCCTCCTCTGGATTGAGATTTTGAGGAATGGCAATGCATGTTTGCACGAAGTAGGAACTCCACACTGTGTTATTAAGCAAACTCTCAGTTTATTTTATGTTGCCTTTGCTTTGCAGTTGTGAAGGCTTACCAGTACACATCCCTAACAAGCGTGATGTTGCTGGATTGCTGGACAATTCCGTGTGTTCTGCTTTTTACGTGGTTTTTCCTGAAGACTAAATACAGACCCAGAAAATTAGTTGGTGTTGCCATCTGTATTGCTGGTCTTGTCCTGGTGATCTTTTCAGATGTACATGCCGCTGATCGATCAAGTAATATTTTTACAACCAGTAGTTTTCTTACTTTTTCCTTTTGATGTTAATTATTCACATGGCTTCACTGCATGCTCTTTTCCATTGCTTAAGTTGCTTTCTATGTATGATCCTATATCATCTGCTACTTCTTGGAAAGGGGGTAATCACATGATTCTTTGTGAATCTAATCCATCTGCTTCTCATTTTAGTGCTTTTGCACTTTAGTCATTTGGTGGCTCTATGTAACTTAAATTCAGCATGTCTATATCTGAAGAATAATACTTGAATTCCTCACTGCTGTAGGTGGTAGCAATCCTATCAAAGGGGATATAATTGTAATTGCTGGAGCCACGCTGTATGCTGTGAGTAATGTCAGTGAGGTAAGTAATTGATAGCTGTGAATATTCCCTAGCATTTTTTGAATAAAAATGATATCTATGCATAGTTAGAAAAGTTCTATCTTCCCTGTGACATAGCAAGGTCGTTTCAGTTGAAAGTATTTGTTTGGGTTCCATTTGGCCGATGGCTAAACTGTTGAACAACCTCATAACTTCTCTATCTATGCTTTACTTGAGGGTCTATTGGAAACAACCTCTCTACCTTCACAAGGTAGGGGTGCATATACCGCACCCTCTCAAGACCTCATTTTTGGGATTACACAGGGTATGTTGTTGGTGTTGTATCAATTCACCTTATGGTAAAGGATAAAAGTCATTCCACGAACTGTGAAAGGCTCTGGTTTTCATATATGTATATTTCTCTAAGTACTGTTGATTCCTTGTACAGTACAACACCTTTTTTATTATGAACTATTTCTTTCTTGGTCTTGTTTCTCAAGTTGGCTATCCCATTTCATATTGTTAACGCTTTTGTTTCATGTTCTATGCAGGAGTTTCTTGTCAAAAGTGCTGATATGGTTGAACTCATGGCATTTCTGGGCCTTTTTGGTGCCATTGTTAGTGGTTGCCAAATGTATCCTAATTTACTTGGAAACACTTATTTTTAATGTTCCAGACACAATTTGCGCATATTAGATGATACTTGGTTCAGTCATTATAAGAGCTTATTCGGGTTAACCTTCTTTCTTGATAAATGCATATTCTCTAACTGCTGCTTATGTTCAGTACGCGATTTCTTTAACCATGCTACAGAAGCATACTTGAGCGCAATGAGTTGAAGTCCATTCACTGGTCAGCTGGAGCAGTAAGTCTTTTATGCCTTGGATCTATTTCCTTGCAAATGAACACAGATACACAAAATGAAGAAAGAAATTAATGCTGCCTTTGGAAAAGCTAACTTTTGTAGCGTTATTATCTTTAACTTCTGAGCAAGTTCACTGATGTTGGATGTATGACCTACTTGAACACTTCTTTTTTCCCGTAAATATCAACGGAACTCAAACATAAGCTGTAATTATAATAGGTGAACTTAACTATACACAACCTGCTTATTTCTAAAAAGAATGAGGTCCACATTTTCTTGATGTCTCATCCAGTCATCTGCCCTCCCAATAATAAAAAATGAAAACAATGCGGAAGAAGGAATGAAATCTGATGCAATTGAGAAAGCAGCATTGTACCTTTACAAAACAGTATCCAAGCATTCAGATTTTCTCCCTCCGCTTTCAAAAACATTACAACTCTTCTTTTATGTTCTACCACTTTTCCTTGTAATCATAAGTTTTCCCATGTTAATTCTAATTCTAAAACTGGAAAGAAACGAAATAGAGGCCTGTTATTTAGGGAAGTGGGATAAAGGTGGGAGTGGACAGCTTAGTGCATTTAGGCTAAGTCACTGGATTCTGTTAACTGAAACAATACAGCACTTTGAGATACCTCGGTTTCTTTTATCTCAAAGGAGCCTAACTTGCCATTCCAAAAGTAAGTCTAATAATGTGTGTTGTGAGGTTTTTTAAGAGGGGAATTAGCTCGCCATCCCTTCTCATTGTTTGTGTTTATGTACTTTGTTTCATTGTCCTTTTGCTGGTTACATTTTTGTTTATCCTCACATCAAGTTGTTTAAAAACTTATTACTATGGGGGAATTTCAGGCACTTCCCTTTGTTGGATTTGCATTGGCGATGTTTCTATTCTACTCATTTGTTCCCATTTTGCTGAAGGTATTGCCCCTTCTCTCAATCTCGCCATCTGTCTATTGGTTCATATACATGTGTATGTATATACGTATAAGAAAATAAATTAATTGATTTGTGAAATATGTTCCAATCTAAATCTAGTTGTGGTTACAATCTACTGATCTACACTATGTTGACCTGTTAAAGAAAAATGATTTCTTGTTGTAGATTTCATCACATTCCTGGTTCTTGAAAATTATTTTCTATTGCTGCTTATCAGGTTTGGAGCTAGTTTTTTTCTTCTTTTTTTTTTCATTCTGAAATGCCACCTTTTGGATGCAGAGGAGTGGTGCCACAATGCTTAACTTAGCCTTGCTTACCTCTGATATGTGGGCTGTTTTAATTCGTACCTTTGTATACCATCAGAAGGTTTGCAGAACAATCAGATTCTTTTCATTTTGAGAATTGAAATCTATTTAAATGTGGAACTACTATGTTTGCTGTGATTTACTCGTGTTGTTCTGAAATCAGTATCATTTTCTTCAGGTTGACTGGATATATTTTGTAGCTTTTGCTGCTGTTGCTGTGGGGCTGCTTGTTTATTCTGGGTAAGTAATGCAGTTCCTGAATGTGGTTTATCTTTCTCTTGTATATTAGTGCTCAGATTTACTTTTGTTCATGTTTCATAGAACTAAGAGGATTATCATTGCTGGTCTATTATTTTTCTGCTTCAACTAATTATGACACTTGTTATAGTGGTTGGTATCTTGAAAGATAGCATAGTGGCTTCTTAAACATGTGTGTTGTCATGGAGGGGTTGACATTCAGGATCTTGCTCAAAAGAGCAGCAGGTTATAGATGAGCACGATACACTTCAATGATGTTGAAGAAGTTACATTTTATTGATATGATGGGAAATCCCCCACATGCAAGCTGAATAGCTGATGTTAAAAAGGTGAAGAAAGTTATATCCATTGGCACCTTGGGCACCTAAATGGCAACAAGGAAACTCTCTGTTTTCAATTCTTAATATCTTGTTATAAAAGATTTCACTATATACTAAACATCTATCTGCCCTTCATATCTCCATATATCTTTTTCCTTAAATGAGACCTGCTAATATAAAGAGTTAAAAGTGAACTGTTAATCTCTCCAGTCTGCCAATTTTTCAAAGTTTCTCCAGTAGCTCAAGGTCCCAAAACATTATTCCTTTCTGTTCTTCGCAAAGCTGGGGGCCATCATTACTGTCTGCTGGTTACATAGGATGAAAATGGCTGGGAATGCTTCACTATGGAGTATTATCCTTTTCTTCCACAAGGTGATTATGGTGCCATCACCACCTCTAAATGTAACATTTTTGTAGAATTTCTCCCACGATGCTCCTTCATAAAGCTACCCATTAGAAATTTATTGTGGTCCACCAAAACCTGAACTTCATACTATCTGTGATAACTGTCCTCCAACATGCCTGTTCTGCACTTCATCCTAACTTGGACTGGGATGATTTCTGTTGATAATCAATTTAGTTTAGTTATCCAAAATATTAAAGAGTTTGTTCTTGTTAATCGACGAACTTTAACAGTCAAGGTGCTGATGCAGTAGTTGAAATGGTTTTTTTTCTGTGTTCATTTGTGAGGAAGCAAATTACTAGTATTATAAATTGTTTGCCAATCTCGATAATTAAAACTTTCATTGGATAGACTAGTTAAATTCTTTCACAGAGCAGGCATAACAATTTTTCATATTTGACTCCATTTCAGGCGGGATAAGCTGGATCAAAACGTGGCTAATGAAGACATTGTAAGAAGCAAGCGATTTGACGAGGAAACTGGCGTAGATAACCCTGTACCAAAAGATGCCATTGTGAGCTCAAAAACTGAAGATGATAGGCAAAATTGTGCATCTACTAGCACTGCAGAGAGAAGTGACACCCAAAACAATGCCCACAAAATAAACAGAAACTAACAAAACTTAATTGCAATTTTGAGACCCTTCTTTATTTCTTCCTCTGTCCCCTGTAGGGAAGTCTTAATGCGATGCATCTGCCAAGCAGTTTCTTAGTCATTTTACTTCAATAAAAGTTCTCATTCTTCATTGTCCCCTTTCCTTTTAACATAGCTTTTGTGTGTGTGGAAACAAGTTTTTTTTTTTTTTTAAATGAAATTTATTCTATGAGAAAACTAGAAAAGCAAACGTGCCAATCTAGTGAAGTTAAATTGGATGCTTGAAATTGTAGCCAGTTGGGGATGATTTTTGAGATGAGGGCCTTTTGGAAGCTCTCTATTTTTAAGAGATATTGGTAAGGTTTGCATACATTTTTCCTTCCCCCGACAAAATCTTCACAGGATATCTAGTTGCACTGTAATCTTCTTAAAATATGCTCAGAAACAGAATACATTCCAAGCAGATTAGTCTTTTTACATAGCTGAATCTACAGTAAGACGATGGTCAATAGAAATAGCAGACATTAGCCAACTCTTACACACAAGAAGTGAAAAGGTGTGCACTTTTTTGCAGACACTTTGCCACACATTAAACATGTCTCTGCATCAAACTTGCTGCTGAGTAATTTCTCTTCTTGTATTAAATGATCTCTGCTATAAGTTTCTGAAGGCCTTCATTTGTAAGAGGAATACACAAGCAATCTTGACCATCAGAGTTTCTTTTGGTTTTGATTAACTCATGGTCCTTAAATTCTGTCAAATGTGAATTTAGAGTAACTTGACTACTCACCAAGAACCTTTCCCGGCACATACTGTACAAATTGTTGATTGGCATACCTGAGAAGAATCATGTCCAACTTTAAGGCATGACTAAATGCACATAGACTTAATTGCATCAACATACATGGAAATGGAGATAGAAATGGGAAACGGAAGTTCATGAAAGAACTTGCCTTCTTCATCAGGATGGGCCAATTGATACTCCGCAAGAACTTTAAAAACATTTTGAGCATTTGGTGTCAAACTCTGTAAGACAATTGAAGCTGTCTTCACACTTTGCGCATTGCCCCCATGGGCGAGGATGAAAGGAAAAAACATTGATTCAACCTTGTATGGAGCAAAAGTAGGAACATGGCACCAGTACCAGTCAAACTGTGTATGAACCATCTTCTTGTCCCACACTGGCATATATGACAGCCAATATAGCAAATGTCAGACCTTTTTTAATGCAACATGTAAATAATAAACAGCATTTGGATACCAGCCATTAAGTTACATAATTAAGCGCAATGACTAGAATTTGACATTTCAGCAGTGGATGGTACAGTTTAAGAGCTATATATTTACATTCAAGCAGCATTTAGCAAAAGGCACTACACCTAGAAACTCTTAAAACACATAAAATTAGCAAAACGTACTAGTACATGCAACAACAACATACCCAGTGAAATCCCTCAAGTGGGGTCTGGGGAGGGTAGAGTGTACGCAGACCTAATCACTACCTCATAGAGATAAAGAGATTGTTTCCGGAAGACTAGTGCATGCAAAGACACGGAGAAAAGACTACCACCAACACTCCCTTATCCAATTATATAAACAATCACATATGTGTTCAGAGAGCCCTTACAGAGAGGAGCATTGACATGGTCAATGGAAGCAACCATACGAACATGAGAACAAGCGGCAATGCTTGCAAGACATTGTTGGCTGTCAGAATCACGCAATCCAGGACCATCAATGTTGTGAACAAGAATGCAAACAAAACACTCCTCAACCTCTAGGTCTGGGCTGTCTAAAAAAGTAAGAAGTTCAGACATGGATCTGGTGTTAAACGCTTGTTGGCTTTTACACAGACTTCCTGAGTTAGTCTTTCGTCGCAATTTTAATTGATCCCAGAGGAGTTCAGCCAGTGTTATCACCACCTGAAATTGTAAATCCACAATAGTAGATCTCTTAGTATTACTCAGAAAGATTGTGTGCCAACAACACGGGTTATGTGATCTTGGCATATGACATCATAATAGAGGGAGTGCTCGGAGCTGCAATGATTGTTGATAATTTGAACAAAGTATAGAAACTTAAGAAAGAGCAAATTACTATACAATATTTTTTGATGAAGAATTACTATACAATATTTTTAAAAAAAGGTAACAAGAGAGCACCACTTTTTATTACCTGTTTAAGATTTATAGACTGGAGATACCCATTGACAACAACAACAGAGTACTCAGCTAAAGATTTTGAGGCAAAATCTTCAATCAGAGCTTTCTTTGATCCGAAGCCATACATCAGAAGTGCAAATCCACACCTATCCAATGAAATTTTAGAAAGAAAAACCTTCCTGGTTTAATTTGATAGCTAACGAAAAAAAGGCAAATTAAAAAGCTTATCCGAAAAGCATAGAATAGAATAAACCCATAAATCAGGACTCTGACCTTAGCACGAAAAGCCATTTTGAATACAAACTTTTGTAGCTACTGATCAAATCATTAACTTCTTTCTCATGTTTGGGCTCAATATTAGCTGCCACCTCTCTTAATTCCTGCATGCAACAATCATTGTTATGGACTTCTTTCTCATGTTCGACCACAACCCTGGACAAGAAGTATAATTGGAGATTGTGCATAGACCCTCATCTTTGAGGGTATTGTACAATGGCCTTTTACATTGATACTATCAATATTGCCTTAGTTCAATGGTCATATAAGGTTAATAGTTTATATCATGAGAAAGATGACAGCTTGCATTTTGAGGTAGTCCATCTCTTCTGTAAATGTACCTTCATGCACTTCTTTGAAGGTATCAAATGACAAATCAGCCCTTATTTTCTCCTTAGTTACAAAAATCACAAATTTTTTCAAACCTCTTAGCACACTCATAAACATAAAAGGTTGGTTCAGAAAAATCACAAATCAGTCCTTGCAGTTATCACAAATATTATGTCTCATGCTAACAAAGAAGAAAAAAATGTCACTACTATTCTACTTCTACAAAAGATAGAATTGATAGAAACACAGTGGACAGGGAAAACGAGGCACGTTCTCAAATTACATAAAGTGATAACAATTACTTATATGAGGTATCCAATCTATTTGGATCTAGCAAAGGTTTTCTCAGATTATGCTATACACTATAAAGGAAGAGTCTTTATAACATAATAATACGTCAACATTAGATAGCTTGATATCAAAGATTTTGGTTATACAGTTGATCACAGAAAAATTAATCAAAAGGCAGTCTATCAAAAACCAAACTACAATTGCCAAATTAAGTGAAGCACAACAGACAACACAAGCAATCAGATGGCATCTACCAAAAAAACCCAATACATATGCTCAGGTGACTAATACCAAAGACTACACGACATGAATGTAGTGTTTGAACAGTTGGTGCAGTCAGCTCAAACTGAACAATAATAGGAGTAAAAACACAAACCTCTTCGTCAACAAGATCGATTTCTGAGAGCTTCCGAGCAGATTTTTTCCTTGAAGAAGAGCCCAATTCTTTAGCAAGGAAATAGTTTCTGGAGAACCCAAACTCCTCTTCCTCAATCTCGTCTACATCCATTTCAGAGAATCTGTAATATTTAGTCTCTATTCAATTGACAAGCACAAGTTCACCGTCCGTTGCTCTCTCCGGTCTATTCTCCGGCGACTGGAGGGGCCTTGAGCAGGGGGCTGAGAAATGGGAATTAGGGCTGCTAGGTTTGTTTGCTCACTCGACTCTAGGGATATGATTTTAGGAGTTAAAAATGGCGGGAAAATAGTTTTAGTTCTCTTACTTATTGTTACCTGCTTAGTTCATTTTTATTTATCTACTATATTAAAAATAAATTAATAATATTTATTTAATTATAAAATTAAGAGATAATATTTTTATATTTAATTACTAATTTATTAGAGAAAATGATTTTTAATGTACAAGAAATATTTTATTTTGATCCCTAATATATTTTACTTAATTAAAATAATTCTTAATGTATCACAAATATATTTCTTTTGGTCCTTAATATATTTTATTTGATTGAAATAATCTTTAATGTATAACGAAAAAAAATTATTTTGATCTTTTATCGTAACTCCAATGGATTTTATCCCATCATAAGTGGAAAATTTAATTGTGGATCCCACAAACTTATAAAATTTATCATTATTGTCTTCTTTGTTAGTTCCAAAAGAAAACTTTCTTTATTAGGTTTCGATTTAGGATAAAAGAGCAAAATGAACCCCTTTTGTTATACGTTAAGGATAATTTCGATAGAGTAACATATATTAAGAATCAAAATGAAGATATTTATCGTATATTAAGGACCATTTGAACTTGCCCTTATTGCCTGTCCATTTATTCACCCTCTTCTTTTATTTTTTGCTATTATAGATCTCATCAAAGGTAGCTGAACATTAGAATTTAACTTCATCACCAACCCATTTACAGAATAACATTAAAGAAATCCAAACTGAGAACTAACTGCATACAAGAATTTATTGACATATAGACTATGTTAATTCATAAGATCTGTTCCTGTGACATATAGACTATGTTTATTCATAAGATCTGCTCCTAAACAGTAAGATCAAATTTAAAGTCGGTCCAAATCTGCAGCTCTTTCAGCAGTCCCAAACTTCTTGCGCCGGGACCTGGGAAAAAGAAGCTGACGGATCTGTTTCTGAGCAGCAATCTCTGATGTTGCCTGCACAGAATCCATAGTAAAAGGAAATCAAAATCATGTTTTTGTGATATCCCAAGTGTCAACTACTCTTTGCTTCTCACAAACTTAGTCGTACAGAGAGAGATGCAACAGAAAAGAACGATTTTCGCCAACAAAGTCTCCAGAAGTAACAAGTCACCATCCATTTATTAAGGGAGGAATGATCATCACCAATGTAACGGCTTGCATGGATACATATTTTCAGTGGACAGTACGCCTTCTAAAGCAACCCCACGAGCCCTGTCATGTGCCATGAGTCGTGTATTCCAAGTAACAAACTTCACATTAGCAAGCAGTCACTCGTCCTCTTTTAGCTATGCAAGTTCTACTTTGCTCACTTCCAGAACGTCGAAGCAACATTTACAAAATCTAGACTAAACACTTCGATTTAAGTTACAATGAGATACATCTTCCTACCACGTCCGATCACTCACTTCATATAAGTTTTACAACTATACATCAGTGAGCTTTGAGAGTTGAGTATTTTCTATTGCTTACCCTAGTTTTGAAGGGGAAACGATGAGTCCATACTTCTGTTCCATAGAGAACTCTAACATCCAGGCCAAGACTGTCAACTCCAATCAAATTTGCTCTCTGCAAGAAGATTGGATATTATTTTAGATGTTTGCAGAGATTGATACGTAAAATATGAAAAATTCCAAACGGACTATTACGTTTGCACTATCTTGGATTTAAGCTATGATATAATGACATGATCAATCAAACATTTATTAAATTGAAGAAGGCGGGAAAAAAGGATATGGAGCTAACCACCAACATCTACATCACAAAATACTAGATTTCAACTCCTTATTGGAGTTTTGCGAATAAGAGTAAATTTGATGATCCAAACTAGTCTTACAAAAGAGCCATCATTCAGAACAATAGAAACAGCACTAGAGAAACCTAATTCTTTGGAACTTTTATGCATATCAAAAAGTTAAGCATCATAATCAATTGACCAGTACCTCAACATGGAGTCCTTTCTTTCTGCAAAGAGCTTTAAGCGCATATTTGCACCTTATTCCTTGCTGCCTAAACCACTCTATAATTGCCGGAACTGAGTGTACAAGACTGTCAGGCTCGGCATCCTCGAAATCATGCAAATTTACTGCTAACTGCACCAAAAAAGGAGGAGCGTTGAGCATGACATTATTGCCTATCGCGGTCCAAGAATACTTCAAAAGAACATAATTTAATCTTTTATTTTCTGCGCTCATCATATGCTTCTACCATATTTCAGTTCTGACTTCTTTCGGTTGGGAAATCCTGAAACTAGATAGCCCATACATGCACTACTCTATGAGAAAGATTCAGACGGGACAAAAGAGAAACGCTTGATACATACTTTACTCCCTCACACATCAAGATTTCCACCTTACAAACCTAAACTACTCAGGTGACTTATCACACTTCTCATCTTTCCAAAGACGAGCCTAATACCCCCTTCTTCTGTGTATGACCACTTACAGTGGATTGTGCATAGCACACAACATATATATGTATCATAATCTAAAAAAGAAAGAACACTAAAGAGAATACTTGAATCAACATACTGTTTTTCGTTGACTGGAGTCCCTTTACAAACACAAAATGAGTTTAAAATACACGTACCTGAGCACCATAAACAGAAAATAGCTCGATTCTGTTGATTTCCAATCTGTAGATAGAAGACATAGTGCAGCTCTTGTCATGTCTTGAATTAAAGCTCAAAGTTTCTCCATCTGAAAAAAAAGGAGCAAATCAATAGATAGATAATCAAAAAATATTATAAAAACCTTAAATTAGGAAAGGAACAAGATTATCTGTGGCAAGATCTCTTTCACTGTCATACACTGATCTAGAGTAAGAGATCATTCTAAACTATGATCAACAGCCATACAGCACAAACCGATACAGTTTTTGCAGAAGAAAATAAATAATGGATAGTGCTAAAGTGAAAATACCATGGCGTGGCAGTTATGACAGACTACAAATGAAGAAACCAATTCAACTTCCTCAGTAGGAAAGGATATATTGCTGTAAACCAATCAAAATAAAATAGAATACAACAGAAAAGTGTTGCTTTTCCACTCACAATCAGCCAAAGGGACAGCATCTAGACCTGAAGTATTCCTCAGCATTAGGGGCTATGCTGGCCACCTCCAAAAAATTATCGACAATGAGCCCAGAAAACTCAAACATTACAAGGATCCTAGGAAATCTACCAACTGAATTACATCATCCTTATTTCCTTCTTTAAGATAAGGCCGTATATCAATTTAAAGGTAGACATACATAATGCTTACAAGCATCGTCACTGAGATGAAGGTATCAATACAAGAAACTTTTTCTACTTATCAGGACAACAATTCTTTTGATGAACGAGAAATCCCAATGCACCATTAACGGTTTGAAGCTCACTGATAATGAGCCATCCCCATCTACCTTTCTCCACTTAAAACTTGAGACAAAAGACTATGATACCAAAACAACTTAGATTTACACCTTAATTTTTGAAATTCCCACCATTCGTCTCTGTTTAACTTTACCTTTCCAATCCGAGGTGTAGCCATCACTAGCTTCATCATCATGGAAGAGCTTTCGCACGTAATATTCTTCTTCCAGAAAGGCAGGCTTGAGGTGTCCCCAAATTGAAATTCCATTTGATGGATGATCCATCATCTTAGCATGTTTCATGTGAACAGCCTACAAAATATACAAAATCCTTTGTACTTGAGTGGCACCAAATTGGACAATGTCTATATAGGAAAATCAGTTTTCGCAACAGAAAAGCAAGTGTTGTCTGTCCCTTCCTAGTTACTTCATATGCCAACTTTCACCTTGTAAAAAGGAAAAAGAAATATCTTTCTTCTTTGTTTCACGCTTCATTATACAGTCAATTAAAATAAGCAACAACAGTTTTCGATCAAGAAAAGAAAAATAGGCAACAATAGTGAAACACTGAAACTTCATCAATTGGATAATTACTTTGTGAATTATTTTTAAAATGTTGTTAATTCTGTGAGATGTGATTTGGTAGCTCATAGGAAAGCTAATCCGGTTTTATGCATGAATGTTCTATAATTTTTTTTTTATTTTTTTTTTGAGAAGGAATGTGCTATAATATTGTTGAAACAGCTACTGCCTCCTGTTTTAAAATTGAGTTTATTTCTTCAATAATTTCTCCAGAAAAATACATGAAACCAAAACTCGTCAATACAGAAAAGGTTGGGGATCAAAAGTCGAAACTTTTACATATTCTGTTTAGAGCATAAAAAGGTTGTATTTATAATACTTGAATAAACTGACCCCAAATAGTTTGGATTGACAATAACAACAACAACATCATACCCAGTAAAATTCTACTAAGTGGGCTTGGAAGGGTAGAGTGTACGCAGATCTTACCACTCCCTCATGGAGGTAGACATCTGCATTTTTCTTACGGATATGCTCCTTTGATTATTTTCTTTCATAATTATGTAAAGATATGATTTGGGAAATGAAACACAGGCATATAAGTGCCATTTACAGAATAGAGCAAGAACAAATTTTGGAATGAGCAATAGTTCATTAACAAAAAATAGCTAGGAGGAGAGTTGCTAAAAGAATTGAAAACCACCTTAGTCAAACACTTGGAAAAATAAATTGGGTGCAGCGTGCTAGAACTATCTGGCATTCCCCAATCAACTTGATAGTCGTCCATCTCAGAACTTTCCAGCTGCAAAAAACAAATATAAGGACACATGTAACCATAAGAATAAGCTAAGACTAATCAGCTGAATTATATAGTGAAATTGCAATGGTTGTTTACTCACCTCGAAGTAATTGTCAGACAAATTAGCATCATCAAAAATATCCCCTGCTAAATTGTCGTCAGGTGATTCTACCCTCCTCTTCTCGTATTGGAAGAAATCCATTCCGATCAATGCATTCTGAAATAATCCAGTAAAAGTAGGAATAGTAGAGATTTCAGCACTGACCTATGGACTTGTATTTCAATACTGATCTACAGTCTTACGACTCAAATTCCACATAACTACATTCTTCAACAGCTGTTTATCAATCTCCAAGACAAGTCTAATTCAACATTTCAATGTCAAAAACGAGACACTAGCCAGCTCATACAAAGCCCGAGGAAGAACTTTCATTAATATATTGATAGGAGGAAATAAGTAAATAACATTTAAAGGGAAGAAAAACATATTGAAACCATTAAGTCCGACTGTGTGAGCTTCCCATTCTTATATGGATCCCTAGTCTGGATAAAATAGAGTTACTGTAGGTTGGTAGGTTGACAACTAGCCTGAAGCTATTTGATCCAATCACATCCCTACGGAAAGAATAATACAAAGAGGATAAAGTGAGAGATCATCGAGACAGTTTAGTCATTTCTTACACGGACTTCCAAATGCACCAATTTTCAGGTTCAACTCTATAATTATTAAAGGTGTTAAAGTCATGATACCCCAACCATTTTGGTGCATGTTGTATGCGTTACATGTTCTTGTGTGCATAAAGCAAAACTATGTGTTATCACAATATCTAAGTATGCCCCACTTGTGGAACTACACTGGATATGTTGTTGTACAATATCTGTGTATGTTATCAGATGTTAAATGATGTCTAAAACCTGTTTAAAATGATCAAGATTTGTTTCAAGTTGGTTGGACTAGGTCCGAGTAGAAAAGGAGAACACTTAAATATCTCTGGTGCCACGGAAATGGAAGTTCTGACTCACATGAGGTGTAATTGCAATGCAAGAGATAAGAGAGGAATCAGGGATACACAAGAGATGTGATCATATGACCTGAGGAAGTTCTGACTCATTCCTACTGCTTGGAAACATCCATAAGAGGTATTCTAGGACTCACTCCACCCCCAAAATCACATAGCAACTCAATTTTGGGTTCTGAGGAAGTGGGGTTTGGGAATTTGGAAGAGAATTCCACCATCGGAATCCCAGATTTCTCCATTCACATCACTCTAGAAGGTGATCCAAAGGGGTATTCGAGGTTTTTTGAGTTTGGACTACTTCATATTAGCTTTTAACCTCAGAACTTCTGAGTTTGAGTTCTTCTAACCATGGATTAACGAGATTGGATTCGAATCAAGAATATAGCTTAGCCTTCATCAACAGAAAAATTTAGGTGATGAAAATCTACAGGTTAATAGAGGATTTTCCAGAAGAATTTAATTCCTAATTGTTATGAGTAACCTTAGAAATGATGAATTGATAATTAATTTAAACAACCCAAATAGGTGTTGGTTGTTAGCGATCTCATCAGTTCATGTATGATCTTTAAGACAATAACTAAGAGAGATATGACACACAGCCAAATAAGACGCCAAGAAATTATAACTGCACTGCATAACTACGAACTAAATGAATTCAGAGTACATGCTTATGAAGATACTAATTACAATGTTTAAGGAGAACACAGAAAGCTCAACCATGAGCTTGACATTAACCAAAAAAGACAAAATATCCACAAAAGAAGAAATCTGTACCACGGGATTACTTGCATCACGATCTCGCAAGATATTCTTGTCATCATAAATTTCAAAGAATATGTCTGAACACATGAAGGCAAACCATCAACTATGAATATAATGAGGGAAAGGATCAAATTACACCATTGTGAGGCACACTACAACAGAAACAACCAAACCTCCATATTCATCAATCACATACTGAAATTCTGCCCATGAAACTTGTTCGTGAGGTTCACAATGAACCATGCCAGGGAATATCAACAAAGCATTGCTATTAGCCTGCGATCAGAAATTAAAAATTGCTCCATCTGAACCATCCAAAAGATATATAATAGTACTTAGAATGAAGAATATCTAATTTATATAGCATATGTTAGATCAAACCTCAACAGTTGTCCTTGCTGTTTCAGCAGCTGTGAGTTCAGTATCACGAACTCTTCTCTGGTTCCGCAATCCTTCAAGAGGGTGATAGCCACTGTTGCTGACATAGTTAGGGTAATCAGGAACAGAATCTGGGTAATCTGCTGCAACTGAAAGTCTTGAAAGGCCAATCTCATGTCCTACAGGAAGCCAATGCGATTGTGCAGCTCCGAAGAAAGGATTCTCAGTCCTGAAACTATACAGAAGGAGCACATATATAAGGATACAACTTAATCTGAAAAAAAGTTAAACTACGGGAGAACCAGAATTGCACTAGTAATATAAATTGCATGAGAAATCCAATGAGGCCCTCAAAGACAACCTCTGCAAGCTCCCCAGGAAGGACCCCCCACCCCCCAAACCCAAATTTCAATGTCCCTTTTTTCCTTCAGTAAACTAGGTGAAAAGGTCAGAGGTTTCTTTTTTCTTCTTTTGAGAGCTATGCTAAAATAATAAAGAGAACCCAACAATAGTACAATGTTCTCAAATATATTTAGGGAAGTAAATATCAATACAAAGTGCGCACGACTAGGGCTCTATATGCAGAAAACTAATACCTCTCAAAGAGTACTTGACTAAGCACAAATCTCTAGTGGTGGTAAAAATTTTAAACCTGCCTCTTTAGGTGATGGAATTTTTCTGGCGAAGTCACAAGCATCTAGGCTTTCTGGAAATGTGGGAGGTAATGGTTGGTGAAAGCCAGAAGATTGGAAATGGTGCTAGGATGATGACTTGGTTTGGAAAAGACTAACACCACAGAGGTTGGGGCGGTACTCTCTCTAACTAGTCATTTAAATCACTTCCATCTATACATCCTTCTATATATCCATTTGGAACGTAAGATGTCAAATGTTTTATAGCCGCGTAAATTCTAAATATGGAATATGGGTAGACCTGCTAAACTAGGATTTTATAAAATCTAGATTAACTCATAATTACCGAACAAATTTACATTGAGGATTGGAATAGAATAAATCAAGATCATTCCTAACCAGACCAAGGATATTAAAATGATTCTGATCTTGTTCTTACTTCCCAGGCTCCAATAACAGAACCATATTTGTTCCAATGAGATGGCTCGGGACTTGAGAGTTAAAAAAAAAAAAAAGAATTTGACACTATAAACACCAATAACTAACTATGGGAGGCAAGTAGCAGATCAAGAAGTAGCAGCAAACAATAGGATCAGAAATATTAGTCAAGTCAAGCACCCTTTATCCTTGTGGGTAATAGATTCTCAAGCTATATACCTTATACCTGAATGGTCAGAGAATCTCTGAACTTCATGTTGTTTGATCCTACTGCTTGTAGCCCCAAATGATGCTGAGCAACTACCTCCATCAGCATGACATATGAGACAATGCGAAGTACCTAGAACAGTTGCCAATATCTTTAGAGAAAAACCCAAACTAAGGACCACACAAAACCCAAAAAGTAAAATAAATGATAACACCTAATGAAGACACATCTCCTCATTAAGATCATGTGAACAAGTAAGCTTGCTTTCATCTAAATTTTACTTTGATAATCAGATCAAATATGTCTAAAAGTAAAATCACAAACAGAGTGCTAACTTAGGCTGAATGACTCCAAACAATTTGAACAGAGCACTCATCATGTTAACCTAACTCCAACACTCAATAAATCTTTTTTCTTCGAAGCTCTTTGGTTTTTTTATTTCAAAAGGTCCAGAAGAGAGACCTTTTCTTCTTTTTTTTTTCAGTTTGAAAAAAAAAGAAGTCCAGAAGAGAGACAATGTACCACCTCCAAACTTAATGTTGCCGATCTAGAATGTTAAGACTCTATATACTCATCATTAAACACCAAATAAAGAGATCGAAATATGGTATATTAGTAGCTACATCTTATGCAATAGCGGGCTTACAAGAAATTTGGTATTCAGCTACCCATGACACTTTAAACAGCTATTAACAAAGTGAAACCTCCTCTTTTCTGGGTTTCAAGCAATGAAAAACAACAAATGATATGCATGAACAAAGAATTTTTGGTTCTCACAAATTCTTCATTTAGGAAGTAAAACTTATCATTTGGGGAATTGACATTATAACAACTCAAACTCTATGCAGAGACTTATAACCAGAAAATCCGCCAGGGGAGCAAAAAGAGTGCAGTTAAAACTCAGGGGAAAAAAATTACTCCTTAAACAACTAATCATAAGTTTGTTCAAGCATATGGTACGCTGATTCTTCAAATATGCCAATGAGTGTGTGTCTGATCCCCCATAAGTAGACATTTTTCACAGGGTCCAAACTAACTAATGGTGAATTTCCCTGAAGTTAAATGATGAATGACCATAGGAAAAAAGTACATAAGGAGAAGTCGAAAACCCATACTTTTACACTATAACAAATACCTCTGAGGCAATGTAGCTAAGACAAACAACCACCATTACAATAGAAGCTCTTCCCCCCCCCCCCCCCCCCCCCCCCCCCC
>JAOTQJ010000096.1:20075442-20096788 GCA_025642045.1 Solanum sejunctum | reverse complement strand
TGAAATCGATCAGAAAAAAATAAAAATATCATTGGAATGATCAATTGTCTTGCATGATATGATTCCAAATAGTATAATTTTCCAAAGTAAGTATTTATTTTTATTAAACGTTAAAATTTAGAATAATCAGTTTAATCATCTCTATCTTTAATTTGATCATTATTTTAAATTTAAATACTTTCTATTAGTGTCTGAAATTAAATAAGGATGATTTCTCGTGATTGATAAAATTATGCTTTTCATTCATTCTAATATTAAGAAATTGAAACCACTAATTACCATTTGCTTAATATATAGAGTTTAATAGATTTTATTAGTCAATACATGAATCAAAGGTTAATATAATTTGTGTGGAAAGATCTAAATCTTGTTGATTAAGTTCACTTTCTGTTGAAAAGTCTAATCTTATATTTCACAATTTAAATAATTGAAGTAATAATATTTTAATCTCTTGACTATCATTAAATTGAGATTTTAATTCTAATAATATTTTATGATGTGTGTGTTTTTGATTTTTAGTTAATTAACGGGTGTAATTTTGTTATTTTAGATTGAAAGTGTATTATATTTAATTAATTTTGAAATGTTTGATTCTATATGGCAAATTTGTTAATATTATTTAATGCAAACAAATTAAAATTACATATTTCAGCTAATTGAAGATTAAATATATCTAGTCGGATATCATAAAAATTAAAATTATAAAATGTATGAATATTCAATATTTACGATAAGATATGGTGAAATTTGATTTAACTGAGGACATGCCTTAGCAAGGAAGGAGTGAAGGTTGCGAATTAGAGTAATAAGCTAATAGGTTAAAAGAGTTAGGTTGATGTCTGGCCATGTGGTATAGTAAGGTAGGAGATTTAGTCATGTCTTTATATCGTGTATTATCATTAGCCATGTTATATATGTTGATATTATCATATTTATATACTATCGCATGCATTTTGTTATTAGTTGCTCTTTTTGTTTTCTTTTCTTTCCTTTTAATTTTTCTATATCTAGTTTATTTTGCTTATAAATTTTTGAGACGAAGATTTTCAGAAAATAATCTCTCTATATATATGAGATAATGATAAAATTTGCATACACTCTACAATCTCCAAACATCTATGGAATTACAATGAGTACATTGTCAATGTATTCTAAAGATAAAATTCCATCTCGATGCATCAACATTATTAAAAATTATCTTTTTTTTCATATAAGTATTCTCAATAATTTATTTCTTCATTTAAGTATAAATAATAATTAGATATTTCACTTTCATCCCTTGGCCAGTTTCTTCATCAACGCCAGGTAACCCTTCTTCCATTTTTCTCTCTTCTTCATAGTAACTGTTCTTTTATAATCACAGATTAACCAGTGTTAACTCCATTAAACCTAAATTTCCTGTCAATTTCTTGATGTTAATAGTGGGTATAATCGATTCTTGGTGCATTAGCTATTAATGGTCATGTGGGGTTTAAGCTATTTGCAAAATCTGTGGCCTTTTTCTTTGTTAAACCCCGATGATTTGAGAATTTCAGATGGGTTTGTGAGGAAATTAGCAATACCCGAAAGTACTAAACACTTCGTTTACGCAATTCAAGAACCTGAATCCAAGGCTGTTATATACGTATTGTGTGTTCAGAATTTATCCGAGCGATCTGCTGTAGATGCCCAGTGTTTAATTAGGGAAGTTAAGCCTGAGGCTGTAGTTGTTCAAGTGAGTAATTCAGTAGATGGTCATGAAAAAGAGGAAATTGGGTTGAGTGATGGTGGTGATTTCGAAGAGGATTCGGTACCAACTTCGTCGATTGAGGTGTTGAAGAAGTGTTTTGTGGATAAAACTAATAAGAAGAAGTATGAGGATGTGGCGGGGCGAGTTGTTTTGAGAGAGATATTTGGGGTTGGGTTTGATGGGCATTTACCTGCTGCTAAGAAAGCAGCTGAAGAGGTTGGTTCGGCTTTCTTGTTGCTTGAGTCACCGTTTGTTAAATGCAATACGTCTAGTGAGTGTTCCAATGTGGGGGATGAAGGTTTTGAGAATAAGTTTGGAGTGTTTGGTTTAGAGGAGGGGTATGAGAATAGGTTTGGAGTGTTTGGCTTAGAGGCTGGTAATAATTTGGTTCCTCTAAGAACGGGGTTAGTGGTGTCAGCAAATTCTCGAGGATTTCGTGTTACAAATGATGTTCAGTCTCAGATGGTAAGGCTGCTGTCATCACATTTGGTCAATTCAGGATCCTTACAGAAGATTGGATCTGAGGATATTCAGCAACTGTTGAATTATCAAGTGCCACAGTTTGCCCAGACTATTTATCCATTGCTCGTTGATCTACATAATATTTTTGTTGATCTTCCCTCAATAGGAAGAGCTCTAGCTTGTGCTCAAAAGCTGTTTCACAATGTTTGTAATGGAGATGCTGTCAATACAGATCTCCTTTTAGAGGTTTATGTCTTCAAGATTGCAGTTGAAGGGTTAAGAATAGCTTTGAACAATGCTGGTCGGCTCCCACTTAGCAAAACGGGGTCTCATACCACTGAATTTTCCGAGCTTTCTATTGAAGACAAATCACATGCCCTTCTTGCACAGGCCCTCCGAAGCCAGACCGAGAAGTTCAAATCAATAGTTGCAGTAGTAGATGCCAGTGGCTTAGCTGGACTAAGGAAGCACTGGAGTATTAATGTACCTGAGGAAGTTAAGGAAATTGTTGAGCAACTGGTCACTGACTCTGAAAATAATGGGGACAATTCAAGCCAAAGTGACAAAAAAAGGTTACTAGCTGTCAAGCCAGTGGTAGCTGTTGGGGCTGGTGCAACAGCAGTTTTAGGAGCTTCTTCATTGTCTAAAGTTGTTCCTGCATCTACAATATTGAAGGTTGTTACCTTCAAAGTACCCACTTCTCTAAAAATCATGATGACTCAAACCCAAAAGGCCCTTGCTCTCGCATTTGGAAAGTCAAATGCGATAGGCCCTGCAATGGCAAGTTCTGGTGTCAAATCATCTGTCCTTAAGGCAGCTGCTTCTGCGGAGAAAATCCGTGCCGTGGCACACAGTGTTATAGCCTCTGCAGAAAATACAAGCATCTCAGCCATGAGAACGGCATTCTATGAGATTATGAGGAAACACCGAGTACGACCCGTTGGCTTTCTGCCATGGGCTACCTTTGGGTGCAGTATAGCTACTTGTGCAAGCTTGCTTGTGTATGGAGATGGAATAGAATGTGCTGCTGAATCTCTTCCAGTAGCTCCTTCAATTGCCAGTTTGGGTCGTGGAATCCAAAGTTTGCATCAAGCTTCTAAGGCTGTGAAACAAACAGAAAACTCCAGGATACAAAAGTCAATAGAGTCTCTTGTGTACAGATTTAAGAAGATAAGCATCTCATAAAAGTGTTCAGTTCCTACATTTGTTAATAATTGAGCCCTAAATTTTCATTCAAATAGATTTTAGCAAAGAGGTGGTGCTATGGTTTTGTCTGTATCACGTGTTATGGCAAGATATTACAATAAGATGTGAGTGGGTTTGGAGGACTTTTCACCATGTTGATTATAGTCCTTTCATATTTCTATCAACAGCTAGCCGATTGACTTTTACTTTGCGATCAAATTTAACAGATTCTGTACATTTTTTGCAGTAACTTGAACTCTCAAATATGAATTCTGAAAATTTTGACATCATTACTTGATGTTACTGTCTCCTACTCTAATACTTTAGCAAGTAGAATATCCTTTTACCAAGAAGTTCTTTTGCATCCAATTAAAAGGTTTTAAATTCTGTATGGAATATCACAACCAATTTTTCAAGGTAAGGCCTCTAGGATCCAAAAAATTTGCACAAGGTTATTATCATAAGTTTGTTGGGACTTTGTGAACTGAGCTAGAATTCCTATTCCCTGCTGTCATTGTTCAGTTATGAAGGGTGCTGAATGAGGACTCAGACAAGAATATATTACTAAAATGGAAAGGATGAAACACAGTGGAGGAAAAAACAGTTGACTGAAGACCAATGGATTTATAAAAACCAAAAGAGTCTAAAATTCTGATAGAAAGTGTTCTTAAAAATAGAATTTAAATGTATGGAAGACATCCCACACCTGGCTCTGATTGCATTAATTGGTTCCTTCAGTTTTCCCCACATTTAGTTGAATGGCATGTCAAGTTTGTCTAAACCTTTTCTGTATCTGGAATGAAAATTTTCTGGAATCTTAGGTTTTCGACATTAATTATGAAGCCATAAGCTTTGGAAGTTGGAGAAAAGTATCAGCTTTTCTGTAACTCGTACAAAAAAAAACAGAGTTGCCAGCTTCTCAGTAAGTTTGTCATTGCATACGACATCCATTGTGTGAACCTTCACAACCTTCTTCCTTTTTGTGACTTCGTTCTGAGAGTTACACTCTCAGTCTCAGATCATGGATCGTGAGTATATATATCTTAAGGTGGACGGAAGCACATGATCCCAGAAGTAGTAGAAATGCACCCACAGTTGTCGTTTAACTACTATCATTTTGTATGATCATTTTAAACAATTTTACAGCTTGGTGTACCTTGGATAACTTTGCAGTACTTTTGCTTTCTGTCACACCAAATCAAATGACCTAAAGCAATGTACTGACATCACTCACTGCTAAGCCCATTCTAGAGTTTGAATAGCCTTTGGAATATACTAGCTATCTTTTACATAAAGTTGCTCTTTATTGAAGAGCAGGTTAATTTTGTTTTCTCCTCCATTATTGTATTTTCTGGAGAAATCTGTCTAAGGTAGTCTCAAAATCCTGCAACAACATCAAGTTGCTTCCTCATGGCTGGAAAAACTCATTCTAAAAGCTGGAAAGGTGGTTCCGGTTCATTATCTAGGAAAATCATGAGCTGTTTTAGTCATTATCAGAGGTTTATATCTTTGTTGCATAGGTTGAAGGCCAAGATAATTTTAGCTCATGGTAAGTATCTTGATACTTCACTTTCCAAGAAAATATTGTTAATATTGTTGTCATTTGACCATCATCATCGTTTTAATTGGTATTCTTGTTGTTCAATAAGTTGATCACCTCTTTATCTTCTTTCGTTTAATTTGCCAACTTGCAGGAGAGCCATTGACTGTCTAAAAGCAGTTCAAGTAACAGTAGGGGTTGGGGTTTTAACGTGAAATCTAGATCTTCTAGGTGAGGCCTAGCCTGTTCAGGAAGGCTGTCTGTTTCTTCCACAGTATTATCTATTACTTGTCAGTTGTCACTGTCATTAGTACATGGCGTAATATTTGGTAATTGAGCATAGCTGCATTTGAAAGTTGAGGAACTGCATATTTGATGTATGAACATCATAACGTTTTCTTCTTCTTTTGGGAAAACAATTGCAGTAGCATGCTGGGCCAACTTGTGAGGATCTCGATCCACCAGATATTTCCCATACATAAGTACTGGATAATTGCGCTCACCAAAAATTAGATAGATGACAAGAAATCACATAGCTCCTTGACTCTTATTTAGAAGAGTTCCAAGGTAGCATTCCTTTGACTGTTTCAACAGGTTTTTGCTTATTGCTATAGCTTCATGTAGCAGTTTCTGAAGCTATTAGTTTTTCTCTATGTAACTTGCATCTGGTTGATGCCTTTTTAATGCAATTTACTTCACCAAAAAAGGAAAATCACTTAGCTTTTTTCCTTCAGCTGAGATTCAAATCCTGTGCTCATATGGTCTTCATTTAAGTTTTATCAACAGGTAAACCACATTCTTGGGTCCTTATGAACGCCATGATATTTTGAAAAGTTACTCTTGTTAGTTCTAGTGATTTAATTGTTCATACTAGGGGTGATTGCAGCTTGTCCGTTTTAGGATACCTTCAAAATTTTGCAGGTGCAGCAGCAAACAAGTACTACAAAGTTTCTATTCTGGCTGATCTACTGATGAGTCAGGAGCATTTTGATAGCTGTGACTGAACTTTGAAATCTTTCCTAAATCCTACTACAATGATAAAGTGGCCTTCTGCATATTATAATGTCTATTTGCATTGGAATTGATGCCACATGATGTTTACAGTTCTTTCCTTTATTCTGCATCAGTACAATTATTGTGCACTCCAGATGCCTTCTCGTCTTATATCAACCCAGTAGACGAATTGTAGCATGTATTTGTAATGCTTAAGTTGTTACAATTACTAAAGAAGGAATTGCAAATTGGTGAATTGCTTTCCTTCTGCATATTTAACAAGCATATGAACAGTAAGGCCTATAAGGTCTGAGGACGTTTAGATCATCAAAATATTCTTAATTTTCAAAGAAAATACAAATGTGAACTCAATAATTCAGTAAGTCCACTATATCTTCTATCTTGGATGGACTTTTGGCAATTTGTGTCGTGCAAGCTTGTCATAAAACCAAGCTTCCTCTTCATTTCTTTCCGCATGCTTGTTTTCCCCTTTTGAATCTTTTGCTGGTAACTACCTCGCTTCTCATTATATCACATTCTTTCTCCAGCTCAAGCACCTTGCTTCCCATCTTTTCCATCTCTTGTTTCATCATTTCCTCTTCACTGCTGCTAGTCACCTTTGCATCTTCCTTGTCCAGTCGGTTATCAGGACTCCCTTGTATCCTCTTGGACAGAGTATCCTTCAACTTCAGCTGCACTGACAACAAAATCTGCACCATCACTCGAACGGGTAGCTTTTCATTCTGTGCAGCATGCTCACAGGCTTCAGGAGACATTTTTCTGCAATCCAACATCCTGCAAACCTCCTCCCTTTCCCAATCTGTGAGATATCTGTGCTTGTCCAAGTATATATCAATTGCTCTATATATTCCATCAGAATTTCTATTAGTTCCCCTTGTTGCTGCTTGTGATAACTCTAAGAATGTGTTCAACTTCAAATCTCTGTCACTTGAAACCTCAGCCAAGAACTCATCGACAAGTTCTGCTACCATGACTAGGCCAGATGAATCCGTGCTTGCATAATTGCTGTAGAAGTTTTTCAATATCCGTTTCACACTTCCGGTGTCATACTGTTCTTCTTTTGCATATCCTTGTGCAGGTATTAAGAGGTCCTTGACTGTTGCCTGGTCTAGTTGCTTTCCTATTCTAATCTCCAACCCGTTTTTGCATTCAGTATGAGCACCCAAGATTATCGCGGATTGCAGCATTTGAGAGAGCAAAGAAGTGGGGATCAGCCCCCTTTCTTGAGGCAATAGTTTCTCCACTGCCTCAATGATCTTTCTCTGAGAATTCCTCTCATAAGTTGATGGATCATCATCTTCTCCTTTAGTGCCCGGAAAAACCCATCTGTTGAGATAGTGAAACAGAGATGATATCACATATTCCAGAGGGACTTTTTGATGAACCATTGCACGAATTATGGGCTCATAGAGGGCAATGGAAAGTAGTGACAAGTCCTCCGATTTCCAGTCGAGAACAAAAAGTCTTCTCCTGACATTTGGGCTTATAGACATTTTCATCGCTCTCACTGTCATCATCTGTTGTTCTTACATTCCTCATTGGCTCTCCAAGAAGACTTGGATCATGCAGTACCTTGGCGATAATGGACTCAGCACAGGCATCGACCAGGGAAAGATCCACGGCTTGTTGAAGAAGGGATTCTGCAGATTTGAGAGCTTTAATACCCTTATTCCAGCTAGGAAGGACATTGTTTTGAAAGTATAAACAAGCCTTCTTAGCGAGGTTTTTGGTGCTGTGAATCTCAGACACTCCAAGATAGTGAGCAAGGCAAAGTACTTTAATGACATTCTCAGGTGACAGGTTTATGTCAAAGCCATGGTAGAATCTTGCTACAAGCTCAAAAGTTTCAGAATCAGTGGGAATCTCTCCCAGGAAATGAGAAAGATCATCTTCAGGATTCTCTTTCAACAATGCAGCTAGCTTTGAAGATCTCGCAGCCCAAAAGTTCCTGTAAGTTCAACACAAACCAGCACCTTAGGTAAGTTGAAAATTAATTTAGGGAATGACATGTTAAAAGTCTATCAAGATATGTGTAAAATTCATTAGTCCAACTAATCGTGATCGCGTCCCTGGCAGGGCCCCTTCAGGAAGTAATGGGCTTCTTACCAAGACTCCCAACATCCCTGTATATCTCCTGGTGTCTTACATGACACACGAATCATACGCGCTTACAGCAGAAGAAATTAGTGTTGGAGGATGATAGTAATTCTTGGACTAGAATGAATTACATGACCAGAAACTTGTCAAAGGGGTTTAACATCTATAATTTTCTTTTGTAAAGGAATTCGAATGAATTCCTAACCAACAAGTGGCATGCCATTGGACCCAAAGAACTACCCTCCTGGCCTTGTACGATCAATGAAAGAGAAGAATTAGAAGCGATATAAGAGTGTGATTAAGTGATCAAAAAATGAGACCGTATAAAGTTATAGTGCAAACTCCTAGAGACAAAAAACTCTAATTTGCCTAAGCTTTGATTGGTAGAGTTATTTGGTAGTTGTGCATCTTTATAAATTTATTTTATCTTGTCATGTAGTTGTGACAAAAATGATATTAATATTATAAATATAATATCATATAAAATTATTAAAATATTTGACAAAAAGATATTCTATCAATTCTTAACTAAAAAATAAATAATTTTTTATGTGAAATATCAAATTGATGCTAAAGAAATGAAACTAAAAATATAATATAAGTTCTAAATTCAAAATAAAAAATTTAACAAAATGCTATAATGCCAATTTCCAACATAAGGTATATAAAAAACATAAGTTTATAACTATATTAAACAAAGAATTCAACTTTAATTTAAAACTTAGAATACTAAAAAAATTAAATATAGAACAACATGCAAATATAAAATATCAAAGGTAGGAATTTTTGCGGCCAAACTCTAATGAGAACTAGACATGTATTTCATCTATATTGTAAGATCAAAAATGTATTTAAGATTCATTAGTCAAATAGATCTGACAATAATTCGGTGTTTTTAATACTTAGGTAAAAGAATAAGGGCAAAACAATTAAATAATAGCACAACAAAAGATGCACAAGGTACACCACCTTCCACCTCAACCCCACTGTCTATCAAAATAAATAACAAAATCAGTACAGGAATGGCGGAACTTCCAAAGCAGCAGCAAATAGCAATTGAAAGTTGCTCTGCTTCACCTCTGTGCTTCTGCAAATCCGGCCATTCTGTGTATTCATAGTGATACATACAGACTAAATATATATTTATATATATAGAGAGAAAGGTGTAAAACGACGATGTGGGTTCGATCGATTCGGCGGCCATTGTCGTCGTTGCTTCTACTTCAGTCCCGGGCCTCGAATTATTCGTCATTGTCAGCTTCAGCAGCTGCAATAGAAGCGGAACGATGTATAAAGGAAGGACCCAGAAATAACTGGACTAGAGAGGAAATCAAGTCTATTTACGATTCACCACTCCTCGATCTCCTCTTTCATGGCGTCCGTATTCTCTCTCTCTCTTTTTAATTATATTTTACCATTTCGTCGTTTTGTGTGTAATAAATTTTTACAGTTTGAATCATTACGGTTGCTGTATTGGTTCTATTTTGTTTGGATTTATCTTTAGTTGTTTCCTGCTAAAACGAGTGAATTGAGTCTAGTTCTGAGGTTTTGTTTTAATTTTGCGTTTAATGTGCTTAACTTTGTGCTAATTTACAGTTGATTTTTAGTTTGTAAGGGATGTTTTGTGTGGCAAACATATTGATGGAAAACATTCTGGATTACCTTTAATTGTGGAGAACATGATCCACCAGAAAGAGGGAAATGTCTTTCAGTGTTTAGTTGGATATAAAATTAGGTGACGCATGAGAATTGTACAAGGTGTAGGATAGGTTTGATCATTGATAATACTATTAGGTATTGAACTTTTTTAACGATTTCCTACGTTTCGATTGAGACACATGTGATTAAATCAAATGAGGAATTTGTTAAGATAAATGTTTTTCATCCATTTGTGTGGGGAGTCATTTTCTCAATTCTGGTGGAAGACATACATCTTCTGTGAAAAAATGTTTTCGAGGGAAACATTCTCCATCATATCAAATACATTGATTGACAAATATCTCAATTCTTACAACATATGTGTCCTTCAATAGACACTTAGACATTGTCAACTTTTAACTAAATACTACTACACTATCCTTATAATAAATACTACTTCTGGCACAAGGGAAATTGATTCAGAAAGTTATATTCCAAAGTAAAAATAATTAACCCCAAGGTAAAAGAAAAGGTAATAGGAAACATCTTCATGCAACACCCACCAGTGACCTGAACCTTTATGATTCATGCCAAAAAAAACTGAAGAATGTGTTTCTTTTAACTCTTGTTTCTAATTACTTTGGAGCTTGCTCCTGTTAGTACTAGTGAGACCCTCTGATTTCTGGTTTATGATATTTTTTCATCTTCATGAAAAAAATATTATTTTACAGGCTCAAGTACATAGACATTCTCATAACTTCAGAGAAGTACAGCAATGTACTTTGCTGTCTATTAAGACAGGGGGTTGCAGTGAAGATTGTTCATATTGTCCTCAATCATCTAGATACAACACAGGAGTGAAAGCACAGAAACTTATGAATAAGGATGCAGTTCTGGAAGCAGCAAGAAAGGTGCTCTCTTTCTGTTTCTCTTACTCTGCTTTTGTGGAATATTTAATCCTTAAGCACAATTAGATATTCTATAATCCTTGGATGAAATTGGAGAGTGACAGGAGTAATTCCCTAAATAGGTACCATTTAATCAAATACTACGCATCCAAAGGGAGTTGATGAGTTCTCAAAATTTGAGTTACCTAGGTCCTTCCCCTTTTATCACTATGACCAATGAAATAATGTGTTCTAGGCCAACCTCTGGATGTATAAATATGACAGATAAATGCAGTGAAGGTTAATTATCCCAATTAGTTAGATTTCATTTGGCTGTGCTATACATAACATACAATGAGGTTCAATCTCCTTTTGTAATGCACTGTTAGCTACTTTATGTGTTGACAGGCAAAAGAGGGAGGTAGCACTCGTTTTTGTATGGGTGCTGCCTGGAGGGATACAATAGGAAGGAAAACCAATATGAACCGGATCATCGAGTATGTGAAGGAAATAAGGTAATGAGCTATAGTTATATTTTTCATTCCTATGTCTTGGATGATCTCTTCTGATTTATTCATTCCTGATAAGGTAAATATTTTTATTGAATAATGGGAACCTCGCATATTCGAGTCATAGAGAATCTTTCTGAATATATACAGTTAAAGCCAATTGCTTGCTATATATGGTGTTATGCACCACTAGAATGTTGTTGGGAAAGTAAAATGCCCGTTTCTGCCTTTTATTGTGGGGGGTGGGTAAAGATTATTATGGTTCATCTAATGTATAACCTTGAGGAGCTAGAATTATGTTGTAGGATACATAAAGAGAAATTATGAACAATTTAGGGTGTGTTTGGTATGAAGGAAAATGTTTTCCTAGAAAATAAGTGGTTTTCCGAAAAACCTGACAAACCAAACGTTGGAAAATTAGAAATACCAAACACCACTTAAAGGAATGTAAATTCTTAGACCAGATGCTTCGTAAGCTTTCTTAGGGTTCAAGAATACTGCCTAGTTATGTGATTCTAAAGTAAACCTTCTGTTTTCTCTTGTGTAATTTTATTCTTTGACCATTTCTAGATCTGATCTTTGAGCTTTTTTCAAATAAGAAACTTGTATCAGAGCATTCTATTTTTCAAATGCACCCACTTAACATGGCCCAGTAATCAATCAACAATATTATTGATCTTCAGCTGTCTTAAAATGTCTAAACTGTGGGAGGCAATCTCCATTCTCTACAGATTTACTTTAGGACAGAAGGATATGATGCTAAATTTTCTTGTGAAAGACTATTGTTTCATGAACTTCAATATCTGCTGACACCAACCATTGACAGATAGCATCTTTATCTTTTGAACTGTGACATATTTCTAGCATTCTGTAATCTCCTTCAGTTTTTGTTTGACAAGTAAGCAGAGCTAGTACCTTGACACATTTTCATTTACCTGGTAATGGTCAAAGCCAAAAGTGTTATGGGAAAAGAAGCAAACTCTCTCTATTTACCTTCAGTCATGAGGTGATCACTAAATTGAAAAACATATGAATTCACTCATAAAAGAGACAAAAATCTAGAAACAATAGACCTCCTAAGTTCTTTTTAGTTTAAACTAATTCAAATTGTTCAAGTATGAGACAGCTGTAGGCTGGTTAGATGCTGAGGACAGTATCACAGGACCGTGTTCTCTATTTTGTTATTTCCTTGAGGTATTGAAGTTTAAAGAGTGAGTAAGTTGGAGTTGCGATGATATCTGAAATTGAGAAGCGTTTCTTCGGCTTCTGAGAATGACTACAGAAGCAGGAATAGGTTTACTGAATAATTGGTTTAACAGAAAACTATCTGTGACCCATTCTAAAAGCATTCTTCCTTGCAAGAAGCTCTGATGGTACATTGTGCAACTTTTAAACCAAAAGCGCACAGCAATTACTGATTAGCTCCTTGTTTGTGGTCTGTGGCAGTTATTCATATCCAAATATTGTTTATCAAAGTTAACCACAACTAACAAAAAACATAGACTGTCTATTACAATCATATATACATATAATGCACACACAAGTTAAAAATGTTTCACTATGACATGATAACAACTGGGGCATTCATTGATCTTTTTCTCCCCAATTATTTAATGTCGTTCAAAATGTTTTCAATATGAAGGGATATGGGAATGGAGGTTTGCTGCACCTTGGGAATGCTTGAAAAGCAGCAAGCTTTAGAGCTCAAGAAAGCAGGTCTTACAGCATACAATCACAATCTTGACACCTCAAGAGAGTACTACCCTAATATCATTACCACTCGAACTTATGATGAGCGGCTGGAGACACTGAAGCATGTACGCGAAGCAGGAATTAATGTGTGTTCAGGTATTCATTTGAACTATAAAACTTCTCATTCACCTTGTGTTTATATATTGACACTTGTGACTCATTGAAATACAATATGTAGACCATCTATCTGGACTCTATATTTGATGCAGACATGTTCATGTATATGCAAAATACTCTATATCACGTTATTGGGTGCATACCACTGCGCATAGCGAGCTGAAACGATTTGATTATAAGTAAAATGTCAGCAGCATGAAACTGTCTTTTTAGGATGTAATATGAACTCTACTTCAAGTATTTTGACATGAGTTCTAAATTGTTTATAAAAAGAGCTTTTAATTTGAACTTCTTACTGCTTGCTTTTCTTCTTCATGACTTCCTGTTCATGGATAGAAGAATCATCAATGATTGTTAGGGTATTCTTAATTGTTTATTTCATTATTGAAATTTAACGGAATGATTGAACATTTTGTCTGATGTGTTAACTCCAACACAATCTTTCAGAGGTTGCATGGTAAATTTCTTCACGGTGTGCCATACATAGCCAAAATCCTTCTTACCCCTTATTTTCTTCGACCAGGTGGAATAATAGGGCTCGGTGAGGCTGAAGAGGATAGAATTGGTTTGTTGCATACCCTGTCGACTCTTCCGACTCACCCTGAGAGTGTGCCGATTAATGCACTTATTGCAGTAAAAGGCACACCACTAGAAGACCAGAAGGTAATCCTCATTTATTACGGAATGAAATGTTTAAGTATTATTGCGGTGCTTTCCATTAACTTCTGACTCTAAATAAATTGTGCTTCATACACCTTTCAGCAGCCAAAACAGGAATAAAAACATGCCCTTCAGCCTAGCTCAATACTATACTACCAACATAATCCATTGAGTCATCGTAGAAGAGCCATGGTTAGAGCATCACCAGTCACTGCATTAAGGAACTTTATCTTATTTAGTTTTTGTTTTGTTTTAGCTTTGATTTTTTAACTTCAGCATTGGAAGTTTCACCAAACATTGCTTTTCTCTGGTAAGTTGCACAAATGGTGGCGGGCAGATGTCACCCATCTCAGAACATGACTGGAAACACAATATCAACTTTGTCACAACTCCTCAAAATCGTGATATTATTGACCACACTCAGTCCACCCTCTGACGAAATTCAATGCCTTTCGGAAAATAAATTAATTGAAAGGATAAGATGTTAAACTTCTCTGATCCAATGGATACATACTGCTCTGCGAAATGAATTGTAGGGAAAAGTGAATGTCATCATCACATGCTGAGTTTAGTTCTAGGGCAAAATGGATACCTAAAAACTATTTCTGATATCACTGCTAATCAGTAATCTCAAACTTATTTTTCATCTTGCAGCCAGTGGACATATGGGATATGATTCGGATGATTTCGACAGCAAGAATAACAATGCCAAGTGCAATGGTTAGGCTTTCTGCAGGAAGAGTTCGGTTTTCTGTCCCGGAGCAGGCTCTTTGTTTCCTTGCGGGTGCCAATTCCATCTTTACAGGTGAGAAGTTGTTGACTACACCGAATAATGACTACGACGCTGATCAGAATATGTTCAAATTACTTGGACTTGTTCCTAAACCTCCAAATTTCTCGGAGGATGAAAAAGATTCTGAAGGTGAAAAGATGGAAGCTTCTGTTTAGTTTAGTTCATCCTGAGATATCTAGGTAATCCATCAGGGATCTTTTACCTAAACCTATGAAATTTTACTATGATACTAAGTTTTTAATGTACCATGTTAATGTTATTGGCTGATGTCCAATTGTTATTTTAATTTTTATTTTGGTTAATTTTTCATTGCAAGATGCACTAATATTTTTAGAATTCAAGGTGATTTATATATGCCCAACAACATGCCCAGTAGGAAGATATGGGGAGAATGATGTATACGCAAATCTTACCATTAGTTTTGGGGGACAGAAAGACTATTTTCGACTGACCCTCGGAATCAACCAATTATCTGATGCTCCTCAAACTTAACTCTGTACTCAAATGCACTTTCAAACTTAACTTCATGATTAATTAAAAGAATAAACATTTGGCACTTAAAAGAATAGTTTGTTTGAAAAAACTAATTTCATGTGCCTCACTTGGATGCTCCTCAAACTTCATTTTGTCATGCAAACATTCGCTTAGATTTTGATCTAAAACCTTTAGTGTTCGTTTGGTTGGGAATAATTTATTTTAAAATTAGTTATTCTAGAATTAACTATTTTTTATGGAATAATTTATCCTATCACTATGATATAAATGATGAGATAAGTTATCTCAAATTTGGCAACCAAACAAGATACCAAATTTATCCTTTCACTATTTTATAATCCCTGGCTCGATTGTTAGATGAGAGTCCGAAAACAACTTCTCTATTTTTTGTTTCTATAAGATAGTGATAAGGTTTGTATACATTTATCCCACTAATATATTATTATATTATTTTTTAATCACATAACTATTTATTTTTATCCTCGTACCAGATCTCTTAAAGTAATACACATCTGTACAATCTGTCATAAAAACACTGTGTAACTACTTTTTATGATCTAGAGAGGTGTGAACAAAATTGTTTCTAATTAGAGGCACATAATTGGGGATTTAATAGCCACCTACTAGTGAAAGGAAACTGAATCCAAAAGGGGACACTCTAGACTTCTCTTTTTCTTTCTAGTCTAAAAATAATTCAAATTATTAAATTTTATTATTAATAAAATAATTTATCATCACATAAGTATTTAAAATTTATTTTAGATTATGAATCTTTAAAAGTTACGCCTAAATTATCCACGAAGGAAATATATTTCTGGAAGACTTTATTACATAGCACTTTTTACTTAATTACCTCCTCTAAATTGGATTCATTTGGCAAAAATAATTGTTTAAAATTGGGTTATTTTTCATTTAAAGTAAAATAGGAGTTCCATAACTAATAATAAAAAATATGATTATCATGGGTTGATGGTATATTTAGGTGTTTGTTTCTTTCCTTTTATCACGTGTTCATATTATCTGTGCATTATGTGTTAGTTTTATCTTATTAGTTGTTCTTTCTGTCCCCTTCCCTTCCTTTCTCTCATACCTAGTTATTTATGCTTTCGGGTTTTGAGATGAGGGTTCCCAGAAAATAAGTTTTCTACTTTTATGGTAACGATAAGGTCTGGGTATGTTGTTGTTGTTGTTATGATTACAATTTTTCCTTTAATTGTGACTTTTAATATATTTATATTGTCTTATAAATTAAGTTAATATGAGTTAGGAATATTAAAATACTATTTAATATGCTCACATTTCATGCGTCTTAATATATTTTATTCATAAATATAATATTTTTGTGATATCAAAAATTCATTTCATCTTAAATTTGATAAATTAATACACAAGTTTTTACTTCTAATCTTAGTCATGTTATTTTAGTACCTTACAATTTCAGTCTTTTAAACTACTGAAATTTTTATATTAATTATCTTGAGTGAGTTTTTTTAATGTGTTGAAGAAAATTTTTGATCTAATAAATAGGAAGGAAGGGAAAAATTTTACCATTTATAATAGGAGGAAAAAAATTTGATCCTATACTTGGAAGAAGGATATTTTAACCCGTTTTTAGCACATCAAGCGTATCTTTTGTTGGGTAATATAAATCTGTAATGATCTGTAACTTCCTATTCAAAGAGGAAGAAAGAAGAAGAAGAAGATGATGAATTGTAACTCGATTTTAGAGAAAAGGCAGAGAAATAATTTAAGAGAGAGTATTTTTTTCGTAGTAAACCCCAAAATTGGATAACCTCCCTGGCGATAGGACTATATTATTAATGATATCCAGATATTTATAATTACACAAAATACACTTTTACCGACAGCTGCTAAATATACTATCAGGCTCCACTACCTAACATTTTTTTACCCAACAGCATAAGACAAGTTCAATCCAAAAAGTGAAAGGAGAATATTTCTTCACCATTTCTAATATATTACGACCATTTTTAAACTTTTTCCACATATATTAAGTGAATTTTACCTTTTGAACAAAAAAATAATCCAACAAAATCAGTCAATATATCTCATTTAGATACTCATTATTTGATTCCTTAAGGATCTAATATAACAAAGGGTGTTCACATTACACATTCTTAATTAAAAAATATATATTAATCATATTCATGAACCTTTTTCGGAGACCCTACTAATTTTGGAGATGCACAGACCCTCGGTAAGGAATTTTTTGCAAGTGCATTACGATTAATTCAGATTTTATCCAATTCGATGGCCCTCAGAATTTGTTTGCTCCCAGTGGTTTTCGAACTTGAGACTTTGAAAGGGAACAAACCCCACGGCTTAAATCAATTGTCACCAAGCCAACCCCTGAGAATTTCACAAAAAAAATTTAAATATACTCCTCCATCCCATAATATAAGGGTATCTTTCTATAAATATTTGTCCCATATTATAAGGGCACTTACTAAATTAGGATATAATTAATTTTTTTTTCATTTTATCCTCAACCATTGTATAATATTTGAAAATTTAAATAAGTTTATAAATTCAAAAAATTCTTTTTCAAAGAAATTGATTAACTACTTTCACATTTAACATTTAATGAATTATAAAAAAGAATTCTAAAGGATATAATCAAAAAGCTACTCGTATATGAATAGTGAAAAATAGTACTAACATCACTTTTCTCCTGCTAAAAAAAATAGAAAGGAAGATGCAAAAGAATTCAAATGAAATAAACAGACACGGTCAAAGAGCTATGTCCTCTGCAAAATACAGAGATTCAAAAAGTTCAAAGAAAGTTAAAGATTCATTAGTCATATTTCATGAAGATCCAATTAAGAAAATTGAAGGTATAAATAAGAAATATCAACGAAATTTTGATTTGAACGAGATGGATTATCAATTTGATTTGAAGAAATTTCCAGAAGAAGGAGAAGATACTTATGAGAATCAAGAATTACAACAAACATTTTTGATCATGCTGAAAAAATTATTACCAAAGTTTTATTAAGAAATTTATATTTCTTATACTCTTGTGTTAGCTAAAAAAAAAAGTATAATCAACAATGTTAGTTCAGGTGAAAGTTATTCATGTTTTGTTACTAAAAGAATATGTATGTGAAATGATTTATTTAAGTATTTTTTAATTTTTAAAATTATTTTATTTAAAATATTTATATTTATGTTTTATGTTCCAAAGTTAGAAAAGGTTCAGCGTATGACTACAAAAATGAGGGAATAAACTTAAAATAATCAACAAACATAATTATAAAATTTTTACTAATAAAAGAGACATTTCCAACCCCCCAAAAAAAAAATCAAATTGACAATTACTTTAAAACTCTAATCAACCTAAATAGTTCAACACTTTTTGTACTAATTCACATTCATAGCTCAGATGAATAGGAAGTTGGCTTACTTTTGTGAACATCGATTTTTTGATATGAGGGATGTCGTACTTATTAGAACCTTTATTTCGCATAATTTCTATCATGCATGATTGCATTGTTAGAAAAATACTATTGGACATTTCTGCTGTAAAATATTCATATGAACTCAAAACAGCACCAATAAGCTCATCGAATATTCTTGTTGTCTCTTGTTGTTGTAAAGCTTGTATAGCTCTGAAAAATTCGAAATTCAAAATATTTAAATCTGGAGAGTTTGGCGTTTGACACATTAGACGAATGTCAAACCCATCTTGAGTATCCGTTTGTTGAAATTCCTCATCATCAATTTTGATATGTATTCTTGCATTGTCTTATTGAATAAATATTGGCATGTTTGAATTATCTCTCGACCATTTTTCCTTGATCGATGGAATTACTTTTTCAATCAAAAATGATGTTATGATATTTCTAGTAATCAAAGTTATTGGTTTTGTCTCCATTGTACCACCATACCTATTAATGTTGCTTCTTTGAGCTTCCTCTTGTATTACAAAAGGAAATACTCTAATTTTACCTGAAAATATTTTTTTGCCTTCTCTATCAAATCTCGGACGAACCACGACAGCTAAGAAATTATTTTTTGGAAGAAATTTTTATTTTTGCAGGTGTGCATTGAATTTTCTTCTTCTCATAGCAAGTAGAATTTTTTAGACTTCTTGGTCATGTAAAATTATTTCTCATCTATGTGGACAATATTGTACATATCGATAAAAGATGGAGATGTGGAATGTTATTATTATTGATCATTGATAGGCAAAATCGCAATCAAGTAATCTTATTTTCGTCTGATAAATAAGATTTATAGCACTTGAACAACGTTGAACATCTCCTGAATGTAAACGTCTAGCCAAGGTGGACTTTTTCATACCCAATGCACCGGCGAGAGATCAAATAGTAGTCCATTTATAAAGAGAAATTGCACGAAATCGATCATAATCAAGCTCTATTCTTCTATGATCACAAATTTTTGTCTTTTTGTGAGATACATCATGTAAACCACAATTCAATTGTTGCCAAATACAACGTACTGCATTCATTGACATAGAAAATTATGCCATGACTAACTTGTATGTTCCCTTTTTCAAATTCTATCAATACTTTTTTTAAGTAAAAATTCATATAATGGTCTTCTTTCTTTATTGTCCAGTACTTTTCTTTGCCTCAATAGTGTTGATAATTCATCTCCACTGTCATTATGTGAATTATTATTTTCTAAGAAAAATGAAGAAGATTATTAACATACCAAAAAGATGAAGAAGATTATTAAATGTGAAAATGAATCCATACTAAAAATCAGAACACATCAATATTTGAAAGTTTCACTGATAATGTTCTTCTAATGGTTGTTGCTCTATCGATATTGTATCATCTTCAATATTTGGCTCGATATTTAAATTCAAAGATAAATAATCTTGCACAACAATATTAAGTTCAGGAATTTCTTATGTAATGTTAACTATATTTGGATCAACAGGCATATTTAAATCAATTTGAGATAAAGTTTGATCTCTTTGTGTTATCATATTTATTTTATGATTTAAGAAGGTCAAATTCTATTCTTTATATAGAAAATTTTAAGTGGGAAAAATTACATTATTTTGCCTTCACAAAAATTTGACCAAACTTAAACAAGTTTTCAACAATGTTAATTTAAAAATTTTTTGGAAGGAAATTTTCTTTTCAATTAGAAAAATAAAAAGTTCACGTAGTTGAATGTGAACAATTTCATCAACGGGAAAGTACACATATATCAAAATGAAAAATGCACCTTCAATTCAAGTTGAAAGTGAATAATTTCCAATATAAATTATTTCTATATTTTATGCATAATTTTTTAAAACTTATTTATATATATTAATTACTATATAAAGGGTAAAAAAAGTAAATTTAACTAATGCATTGCTGATTTCCTAATCACTGCGTAAATTTAGAAAATTCCTTGTATTATGGGATGGAGGGAGTACAATTCTAATTTACACAAAAAACTTTTTTTAAAAATTTTCCATTCGATAATTTGTATTAAAGCTCAATAATATTTGAATTTGTATCGTATAGGGTCATTTGGGATGAAACATTCCCTACTAAGATTTTTCTATTCTCAAAATTTAAATTCGAAACTTTGATTAATTGAAGAATAACTCTATCTACTACACTACTCAGAATTTAAATATTCCATTGACACAAAAATTTAAAATTTTCAAATTTCAATAAAAAACCAAAAAAATATTGAAAAAGAGTGTGTTTTATTAGTCAACATTCACATGGCAGAAAGAAACAACTGCCAAAATTAAGAGCTCATTTTCCATATCATATCAACTACTACATAAATTAAAGTGTCGTAAATTTCGCTTTCTTTGCCCATTATCTTATTGGATTTGCTTACCCATTAAATCTTTTTGGCTATATATGCATAGGTTAGACAGAGCAAGAAGATGCCTTTGCTGAGATACACCAATTTGGCAGCTCTCTTCTTTCTTCTTCTTGCTTTGGTTTTGTTCTATAGATATCCATCTTTTTCTTCTCCTAAAACAATGGCTGGAGAACCCCCTAAATCCATTTATGATTTCACTGTCAAGGTATACACTTTGGTTGAAGTTTTGGTTGTGATTTTTTTTCTTGAAAGTTGAAGAAAGATTCAATCTTTATTGCTTATTGCTTTTGAAGTTTGGATTTTGGTGTTATTTGGTTTCATATCTGTAATACCCACTTGTTGTTTTGATTTCTTTTTCTGAAAGTTGAAGAAAGATTCAATTTTTATTGCATGTTGCTGTTGAAGTTTGATTTTGGTGTTATTTGGTTTCATAATCTGTCATACCCACTTGTTGTTTTGATTTCTTTTTTCTGAAAGTTGAAGAAAGATTCAATTTTTATTGCATATTGCTTTTGAACTATTGATTTGGTGATTCTTTGGTTTTATATCTGTAATACCTACTTGCTGTTTTGATTTCTTTTTTCTGAAAGTTGAAGAAAGATTCAATTTTTATTGCATATTGCTTTTGAACTATTGATTTGG
>JAOTQJ010000096.1:19979041-19995257 GCA_025642045.1 Solanum sejunctum | reverse complement strand
GTACCTAAATCCCAGAAATTCTCCAGACCAATTAATGTTGTCAGTGATCCATCTGGCGATGACATTTACCAGAGGTACGTACCGTTTGATAGTTTGTAATATACAATAACATACATAGTAAAATTCCACAATAATATATGCTGACATTACCACTACCTCATAGAGATAGAGAAGCTTGATAGTTTGTAATATATATCAACTTTAATGTGCAAACTCCACTCCTTTGATAGAAAGGAGTGAAGATAGAGAAGCTTAATAGTTTGTAATATATATCAACTTTAATGTGCAAACTCCACTCCTTTGATAGAAAGGAGTGAAGCTCTAGTATTAGGGTAAAGGGCAATGTATGACCTTGTGATATAGTAAGTTAGTAGGAGTAATCATTCTTTCACATCTTGTGTTGTCATTATTTATCTTGTTGTCATTATTTATCTTATATTTGTTTAATTTTATCGTATTTGCGTATTATCATTTCCTTTGGGTTATTAGTCATTTTTCTTTTTTTCTTTTTCTGTTCACTGTTTTTTTCACCATATCTAGTATGTTCTGCTTATAGGCTCCATTTTTTAGATAAGGATTTTCCAAAAACAAACTCTTTATCTCTATGAGATAGTGGTAATGTCTGTATACATTTTATCTTCTCCGGACCCCACTTATGGGATTTCATTGAATATGTTGTTATTGTTGTAATATTTTTTTAAAGAAGTACTACCTAAGTTTCATGTGATCATATTTTTGTTGTTTTTGTATTTTGATAGATATGAGTTTGGGAAGGAGTTAGGAAGAGGGGGGTTTGGTATAACATACCAATGTGTAGACAAGTTGAGTGGGGAGAATGTGGCATGTAAAACAATAGCAAAGAGCAAGTTGAGGACAGAGATGGATGTCGAAGATGTGAGGAGGGAGGTAGTTATTATGAGGCATTTACCTAAACATCCTAATATTGTTAGCTATAAAGAAGTTTATGAAGATAAAGAAGCCGTTTATCTTGTCATGGAACTTTGTGAAGGTGGAGAACTATTTGATAGAATTGTTGCAAGAGGACATTATACTGAAAGAGCTGCTGCTCTTGTTACAAAAACTATTCTTGAAGTTGTACAGGTGAATATCTCGTTTTGACTTGACACAAGGTTTAAAAAAGTAAATTTTGTTAATCGTTTGTGGTTGGTGTGACAGATATGCCACAAGCATGGGGTAATTCATCGAGACCTCAAACCTGAGAACTTTTTATACGCCAATGCAACTGAAAATGCTCAAATAAAGGCAACTGATTTTGGACTTTCCATTTTCTTTGAACCTGGTAAGTACTCTAGAATTCAATATTGAGGTTTACTTTGGCATTTTGTCCTAGTGAACATTCTCTGTTTATTTACTTTGAACTATAAAGTTGTATACATTGTCATGCTAACATTATATAATATGTTTGGTCAAACTTTTGACGGACTATTTAGTCCTAGACATTAACTATAAAGTCTAGGACTTGACAGACCATCTCAGAAATCGCTAAAAGATGCTCGAAGACCATGTCAACCCTTGTTGCTAATCGATTTGAAAAATACTCTTGTTAATATGCAGTTTGTGCTTAACCAAAGTTGCAAAAGCAGAGGGGGAGCTAAGCGGACAAACCCAATAGCTTTTCTGCAACTCTTTATTTGTATTAAAAAAATATGCTTTACAATATTTTTCTTGTCTTCAGAACCCCAAACTTCAAATCAACCAAAAGCGTTTCAGGGGAGAGTTACTTTTTGCACCTTCTTAAAAAACACTTCTTTTTCCTCTCAAAGCTTTGCCAAAACCTCAAATCTATGAAATAAGCACTTTCATCTTCTACAAACTAATATGTTACTAATTCTTTATCATATAGATTAACTTGTAATTATCATCGTCAATGCATAATACTCAAACTTAATAATTATTTTGATGATTAGGTCAGAGATTTGGTGAAATAGTAGGAAGTCCATATTACATGGCCCCTGAAGTTCTTAGAAGAAATTATGGACCAGAAGTTGATGTATGGAGTGCTGGTGTTATTCTTTACATTTTGTTATGTGGTGTTCCCCCTTTTTGGGCAGGTAATTAAGTTACAACTAATTATTATTATTCATTGTAGTTTATTTCTTAATTGAGTTTATGAATAGTCTAATTAATTTGTGTTTCCTTGATTAGCACAGAAACCGAAGAAGGAATTGCACATGCAGTAGTGAAGGGTACAATAGACTTTAACAGAGATCCATGGCCAAGAGTATCTGATGAAGCTAAAGATCTTGTTAAAGGAATGCTTGATGCTAATCCTTATAACAGGTTTACTGTTGAAGAAGTCCTTGGTAAGCATGCACTTTTACATTCTATGTTCATATCGGGATCATTTGGTATGAGGGATAAGGGATAACTAATCCCGAGATTTATCTTAGGATGAGTTTAAGATGGTGTACGTAACGTAGATATAATCTACCTATAGTAATTAAACGTGTATCATCTTACATAGGGGGCTTTGAAGATTGAGGATTAGGGTAGAAGGTTCGTAGATAAGCATCTGTTGTCTTTGTGCATTTCAATAGTAATTAAACTTGTATCGTCTTACATAAGGGGTTTTGAAGATTGAGGATTAGGGTAGAGGGTTTGTAGATAGTCGTCTGTTGTCTCTGTGCATTTCAATAGCATTAGTACTAATCTCATAGTTTCTATCCTTCGATTTATGTTTAGAACATGTTTTTTATTTCGATTATTGCATTATTTTGATATTGTTAACTATTGTCTCATTTTCTGAAAGATATGTAACTTTTTCGTTTTTGTTTGTTATGTTCGCTTTATTGCTTTGTTATGAGTTATTTGAGTCAATCAAGTCTTCTGGAAACAACCTTTCCACCTCCACGAGGTCGGTGTAAGGTCTGTAACTCTGCATATGCCCTAACCTATCTAGACCCCACTTAGTGGGATTATACTGACTATATTATTGTTGTTGTTCGTCTTAGTTATTGTATTATGTTTGATCCAGAAAGATTAGGAGTTAATTGCAAATTAGACCTAATATATCAACTCTTAATGTTCAATTTAGAACATCACTGGATACAGAATACAGACAAGGTGTCTAATGTTTGTTTGGGAGAAGGGGTGAGAGCCAAGATAAAGCAATTCACTTTGATGAATAAATTCAAGAAGAGAGTTCTAAGAGTGAGTACTAATTCCTAATAATAATAATATGTTTACCAATGTGGCGTTTTATTATTTCATAAGTCATAATTGTACAGACGTACAATATTTACAGGTCGTAGCAGATAACTTACCACAAGATCAAGTACACGGAATAAAACAAATGTTCTATATGATGGACACTGACAAAAATGGAAACTTAAGCTTCCAAGAACTCAGAGATGGTCTACATATGATGGGCCAAACTGTTGTTGAACCTGAAGTCCAATTGTTAATGGATGCTGTAAGCTTTAATTAATTTTCTCCTAATTATAGATTAATTAATTTTTACTAATTTTAATTAAGTTTTTTTGTTGTTGTTGGTTAACAATTAGGCTGATGTTGATGGAAATGGAATGTTGAATTGTGAGGAATTTGTGACAATGGCTGTGCATTTACAAAGGCTAAGCAATGATGATCATCTTAGCCATGCATTCCAACAATTTGACAAGAATAAAAGTGGATATATTGAGTTTGAAGATTTGAAAATATCTTTGTTTGATGATAATCTTGCTCCCACAAATGATCAAGTTATTACTGATATCATATTTGATGCTGATTTGGATAAGGTAATTTCATTAATCAACCTAAATCTTTTGACTAATGACGTAGAATTTGAAGTTTATGAATTCTAAACTGGATATACAGGATGGAAGGATAAGTTATCAAGATTTCAAGGTGATGATGTCAACAGGAACAGATTGGAAAATGGGGTCACGTCAATACTCAAAAGCAATGCTGAATGCACTTAGCATGAGACTTTTCAAAGACAAATCCATGCAATTGAAAAATTAACTCTCTTCCTATATTATATCCTTTACTGGAAAAGAAGATGAAATGGCCAAGATATATACAAGGTTTTGTTCCACTTCTTCCTTCAAGCAAGAATATGTATAGATATTTCACGTCTGTCCCATTTTTTCTGTTCTACAAGGCTAGTAGTTGTTAATATTAATAACAAAATATCATTTTGATGATGAAGTATGGCACTCCATTCAGAATAGAAAGATGATGACCAGGAATCTTGCTTGGCTTTTTTCGACCGATGATGGTCCAATCGCAGCTCTCCCATGCCCAATCCTAATAGGCCTTCGATTTATTTTTAGCTAGCTTTATAATCCACACCTGAAGTTATGTAAATTATGCTTTCCTCGCATTATTAATCTATAATGAACATTCTTTTTCAAGGAAATCTCTACTCTCCTACCAACAATTCTACACATTTTTCAGGAAAATATTTTTCATAAAGTAACCCATTCAGAGAGAAGTTATAGAAACAACAACAAATATCATTATATACACACAAGAGATCCTTATACACAAGTCACCAGTAAGAACAACAGCACAGGCTTTGTTTGCAGCTACTGACCCCACTCCCCCAGAAAAGATAAGGCAAGTTGAGTTGGAATAGTTCTGCACCTAACTCTTATCACAGACTATTTACAACAGAAACATAAATTAAATTGCCCCTTGAAGACGCAAAAGCGCAAACTTCAGTCTCAGGGGGTCTTTTTACCTAAATTGTTCTCTGACAATCGGTGGCTTCAATTAAAGTGGATCAACCCCTCTCGTTTTCCTATTGTTGAGTAGATTATTTAACTTGACCATTTGAACATCATTTTATCCCCCCCAAAAAACCCAGTATAGATAGAGCCATCTTTATTTGCTTGGCCCTCATGACTTGGTGGAGTTCTTGCCCCTACCTCCTCCTTTGCCCTTACTGCTACCAGTTGCGTTCTTCGTGCTGGGTGCCTTACTACAAGCACCTTGGGAATCCACATCAGCAAGGCCATTCTCCAGTGCTCTAACCAGATTTTCAAAGTAGTTTCGGGTGACACTGTTGCAAATTTGAAGGGAAAAAAAAGTTATCATTAAAATATTAATGTCAATATGAACTATCAAGCGCAAAACCATCCGATCTCTTCCACATATTTGAGAGGTGGACTTGCAGCTTAGGCAACAATTATCCCGTGACATTTACAATGTAAAATCCTACGATCGTGCTTGATACTCCTCTAATTTACACTATTCTGTGAACGCAGGCTGTCCTCTTTTATTCCATGGAAATGAGGGTGCTGTTTGCATGGAAGAGGCAGCAGTTTAGAGGGTGAGGGTGAGGACCACATAAAAAGAAGTGTTTTTTGGTCCATTGACGGTTTACATGCAAAGCACAATTAGGAGGACGACATTAGTGAAAAAATCGTAAACAAAAAAAAGAACTTAAAATTTATGCATAACTCAAGATAAATAACTTCCAACATGAACAATTATATATAATTATTATTATGTGAAAAACAGTTGCTGCTTAATGATATGTGACCTTAGATGATAACCACATCTAAGTAAAAAGTGTGAAACCACAGTTTTTAATTCTGTAGATAGGCTATTAGCTGAAGATACGTCCATACTTCAAGCTTCTAGCCAACTTTGAAAGATTAATTACCTTGTTAAACCAGCAAGCTTTGTACGGAAATCATTGAAATCCTTGGATGGTCCTGTAGCATTAAGATAAGTATGGAGTTCCTTTTCAGCACATTGATGAAGTCTCTCTAAACCAGCCTCTGCCTCACCTGTACAAATATACATGTTGCATCCAGAGAAGTAACAGAAGCTTGAGACTTTACAGAAGATGATCCAAGAACAAGGTACAAAGATGATGAGAACTGTAAGTACCTTGTACGTACTCAAAAAACTGCCTTTTCGCATGCTCATGTTCCGGTAGGTAGTATCCATATGCATAGGTCCATTTTAACACTCTCCTACATTCAACTATCTGCAGATTGTATGGTGGGGAACATCAATTGCTCCATATTTCATGCCCCAGTAAAGTGAAAACATAAGGAAAATAAGGTGAACAAAAGTAGAGAAAAAAAAACTCCCAATAGTGCATCTTCTGTTAATGATACACTAATTTTTCAATATGCTGCAAATGAGGCAGATCTGTTTATATCAAGACTGCTTATCAATATGAGAAAGTCGGAGCTGATTCTACTCAGAGAAGTGCAAATATTTTTAAGCTAAGTTCAACAAGTGCTGTAAAGTAGTAGTTATTTACTAAAAGTTATCTTGATCTTCCTGTAAGGAGGAAAGCAGAGATGGAATGATTCAGAAGTAAAAGATCCAAACAGCTCCGAGTCTTTGAGAAATTAGGGAAATAAAAGAGGCAACGTCTATTAACAAGGAGGGACGTCACTCTCATAAAATCCATTCTCCCAGCATAGCTAATTATGTGATGTCTGTGTGCACTCATTAATGTCATAAAGAATATCTTACAGGAAGCGCTATAAAGGGAAAGAAGAGATGAATCTGGCAAAGAGGATCAGTCCGCGTAAGTAGATGCACATTCACAAGTTACTCATTTCCAACCAAATCCTTCTAGAGAAATAGCTATCATGAACTGCATATAAACAGAAAGCCCCTACGGTTTGACTTGGTGTATGATCCAGGAACTTAATTTAAAGACAAATCTCCAAACCCCAATGCAGAGTGCCACCCACCCCCAACACTGAAAGCTCCTCTTCCTTCACTTATCATGGATAAGAAAAACCAGAGTAGCCAAAGTTCATAGAATCTTTGGAGATAGAGTGTCCTTGACATAGTTTAGCCCCTCTACAACAACAAAAACAACATACCCAGTGGAATCCCACAAGTGGGGTCTGGGGAGGGTAAAATATACGCAAACCTTACCACTACCTCATAAAGATAGAGAGGTGGTTTCCGGGAAACCCTCATCTAAAAAATCAAGCCCCATAAGCAGAAGATACTAGATATCGGAAAAAAAGAGAAAAGAAAAGGAAAAAAAGAAAAAAGACTAATAATGAAAAGTAAATGATAGTATATAAATACAATAAAGTAACAAATATAAGATAAATAATGATAACATAGGATATAAAGACACCACTACTATTACTAACCTATTATATCACAAGGTTATACATCAACCTACCCCTACTAGCCTATTAGCCTTCTACCCTAATACGCGACCACTCCTTTCTATCTAATGTCATGTCCTCGATGAGATGAATGTAAAAGATATCTCTTCTCACCAGCCCCGTAGTGTATGAAACAAATGTATACATTTTGATAGGAAACCAATTCAAAACTGGGAATGAGATGAGGTTTGATGGTTTCCTACAAAAAGACACAGCCATACGTAGTACATAGGGGGGGCAACAAGTTGATGTGGACTAGGCCAACGATGAGCTGATTCCTCGGTGTAGCCATAGTATTATAACTGCTTGATTGTCGGAGTGGAATGCCATTTAACTAATGTTTTATATAATGTAAATGTGAAGAAGATTGCAGTGTTCACCTGTTGCCAGGAATCTATAATGAATTTCATTTGAGACTCAGGTTGGCACTGTATTTCACTAAGCTTTTCAAGCTGCAGAATAAACCAAAAACTACATTAAAGACATATTTGAAGACATATCAAATGGAAAAAAAAAGGAAGTTATGCCAGGAGAAATGACACAAGAGCAAAGAAAAACAACTCATTTCCAGTAAACAAATTCTTCAGCACTAACTTTTTCTATAAAAAGCATTTACTCTTATTTTGTCATTTCTTTAAGCCTGTGTATACTCTGGAGCAAAATCACAATCAGGCATGAAATAAATAATTACATATACCAAGGAGTATACTTCAATACACACTGCCCTACAGTAACCCAAGATTAATCAAACAAAGCACACGTTTGAAAATATTCTTGATCAAAATTACAACTGCACCCTAGTTTCGAGTACAACAACAGTATACGCAGTATAGCCCACAAAACTGAAAAAAGTACAAGAATAGCAAGAATAGCTATTGTCCGTCAGCAAACACATATTATACTTACATGAACAGTTTGCATTTGATGCAGATCTGCCATGGCTTTTTGCCTCGACTGCCATCAGGAAAACAACAAATATTAGCTTTCCAGAAGTGAACGGGAATTTCAATATTCACAAATTAACGCATGTTCACAATTCTCAAGAAGTACATAAAGTTGAAGGGAACTTTCAATTTCACAATTTAATGCACATTTTACGATTTCCAAGATGCGTATAATCTGTTTCTGGAAAATTGTAGAAGGAGATCACTTTTTTCTAATAACTATAGAAGATGTGGCACAATAGTACAGGTGCAAGACTTGCATAAGAAGTTTTTATATCCATTCTCTCGCAACCCAAGATAGAACATTGTGCAAGTAAATTATAACTTAGCCCAACATTAAAGACAATATTCTTACATGTTCTTTTAATCAACAAACTCATGGATTTACAATTAAAAATATCCATGGCTATGGGGGTGAAACTGATTATAAGCGGAAAGGGGAGTACTAACAAATAAAATCAATAAGTGAAATACCCACTTACACATAATGGGGATTGAAAAATTTTAGACAGACAGACTTATCCATACCGATTGATTGGTTGCCCAACGCTCATAGTAATGTGTGTATCTTTCCAATGAGTTCTTGGCCATCTCCCTCCTCCTCTCAGATTCATCATACTATATGCAACAACATACACATAAGCATATAGGACACACCAATTACGTCAGGATCAAGAATTACAACCCAAATTCAAAGGTCGGGATGTAAAAGAATAAACCGCGAAGCGATTATGGGCAAACAGGAAAACTCACCACACCCTCTTGCTTTGCTGATTCATAGCGATTACACGCATAAAATCCACCGGTCCTTTCACCATGGTCTGACCATGCACCAAGACATAACCTATGAGATATCAAATAACCTACGAGTAAGGACCTTTTGGTAACCACATGAAATACTTCAAAGTTCAAAATGAGTATATTCAGTATCATTTACCAAGCTTGTACACAAAACAAAGACAGTCCCTGAACCAGTGAACGCACTAGAAATATCCTTGACGAAATAAAGCCCATGTTCATTGGAAATATATTTCTTTTCCTTTGGGTCCCACATAAAGAGTGCATAATAGGTAGTGAACTTCAAGAATGAGCCGTCTAATGAATAGAAATAGATATAGGTGCAAAAGTCTTACCAGCAGAACTCAAATTTACATGGTGGCGTACAAGTCATGTGCATACACCCTTGGTTCTTCTCAATTGGTCGCTTGCACTTTGGACAGGGCTTGGAATTAGCCAAGATCCTGAATCACCACAAAGGAAAAAGTGAGATGTGAACAAACTTAGTTTTATTTGGAATCCAACAAGTGTAAGATCTCAACGTATTAACCAAAATCTAGTTCAATCCCACGCTGCATTGAAATAACAAGAAACACCAAACAAAAATGATACACGAGTATCAAACATGTACTACTTGACAAAACCTTCTAACCATTATTAATTGTTCTAAACATAAAATAAATAACTTAACTAAAAATCATCCATGGAACACTGACAGAGATATGAAAAATGAAATAAAAGTGGACGATCACCATCGAGATGAATGCATACCAATTCATGTTTTCCGACTCAGCACTGTTTTTCAAAATCCACTGGGACACAGTATCACAATCCACGGGCCGATGAGCCTCTTCTGTACACTGAAATGAAATAACGGTACAATAAGAAAGAAAGACAGTTTCATGAACTAAAAGATGAAGCTAATACAAAAACAAAAAGAAGTCTTACATTCCAACAGAAACTAAAGGAACAACAGCAGGTAACATCATAGCTTCCACTTCCAAGATCGTATTCTATTGCAGAATCACAACCTGGGGCAGGACACCATTTTGTCTACAGAAAACAAGAACACAAACATATCACTACTGGTAGCAAATAAGGCAAATAATACAGTACAATCAAGAGAGACGAAAGAACTCTTGCAACAAACAAGTTGTGTCAATAAAATATGACATACAATAACCAATTCAAGTTGATAATTTAAATACTCCATTTGAAGACTCAGACAACTCAGCAGAGATGGCAACAAATATTTTATTTCATTAGTAAATTTCTAAATGTGAAAGGATACTCCTAATAATAGAAAGGTTATGCCCAAAAGAAGAGAGCAGTTTTTTCTTGAAGATCAACTAATCATCTATGCTGGATGGCAGATATACAGCACAGCTTATGTAAGAAAAAAATTTGCTTTTCTTGAATATCCCTTGGGCAATGAACAAAAATGCAAAAGAAAGAAGCGAAGAAAAGAATAAAGGGGAGAGAGAGAGAGACATGAAAACGGAAATCGGTAAACATGAGATAAAAGACCACGAGAACTGTAGTTTGTGTAGTTATGTATCACAAATCATGCTAAAGGACCAAAAAGCTGAACTTTAAGCAATTCTTGTGTCTAGAACTTTAAAACAATAGCATCCACATCATAATCCTTATGCGGGTCCTTTACTAGATTCACCTCATTTCTGCTGTCCTCTGCTCCGCCATTCACATATATTTTTACAGATGTATAAAAGACGCACAGGAAAGAAAATCTCAGGCCCATGGATACATACAAGTCAGATAAATTGTGAGAAGTTCATGCGCAGCAAAATATTACTTCTTCAACAGCTCGACCAAATAATTATGGATAGCATAATAAATCTAAGCTGTGCAAAGCCTCAATAACATCAATTAGTTGATTATGACATTGTTCGTAGTCACAGTCATGACAAAAGTAACAGCACTTGGCACCTACCTTTCTGTTGTCCTCAATATATGATCTAAGAAGGTAGCGATTGTACTTGTCCTTATCTTCACCAGATGTCAATGTATCAATCATATCTTGACCAATAGCAGCACCGCATGATGGGTCGGGACATCGCAGCGTCAAGCATCCAGGGCCGTCATTGATGGACGTGGTAATGTAAGCTGCCACAGCATAAACAAAACCCGTTGGACAAGAAAATAAAAGGCATGGCAGGTAAAAGAAAACCAAAATTATCCAGTAAGAATTTGAACTGAATAAGATACTGACGGAGAGTTCTCCCTTCACAATGCTGCACAAGAAGCCTCATTGCTTACCACTTAAGCATCAGTATTCATAAAACAGTATCAAGGTTTTACGTTTTGCACGCCCAAATGGATTACACTTCCCTTTTCTTTTTCTTTTTCTTTTTTTTGTAAGTTCATGGATTGCACTTTTCAATAAAGGAGGACTTGTACCCTAATAAACTGAAAAGAGATACTGGATAATAAACGTCGGAGAGTATCAAATTAGACACTTCTTTCAAGCTCAGAGTAAAGCAAAACTCTGTATAAATGGCCAAAAGATTCAAGAAGAAAAAAACCTTTCCAGCAAGTAGTACAAAAAGGATGACCACACCCAACAGACATTATGCCATCAGGAAGGAAGTTCTCAAAGCAAATCCCACACACTACCTGCCAAGAGAATATTTTGGTTAAATAAACAATGTGAATAGATTCAGGTCCCAGAAAGAGACAGCAGCACAAATAAATGTAATAATGGCTAAAAAGTGAATCAGTTTCCAGTAACAAAGTAGAGATCTTACTTCTGTAACTCTTGAAAGAGGGACAATAGGCTTCTCTAACAAGCCAGCAGACTTGCGCACTCTTTCTTCATCAGCAAACCACTCCTCATGCACCTTGTTCACACTCCTACAATCATCATTGTTTATTAGTCTTTTAGGATTAAGTCAAACAGGAGGAAAATCAAGTCCGTGATAACTCGTATACAAGTGGAAAGCACAAGAACATAGTTTGATAACATTGCACATTTCACATTTACAGAGATGTTCATTGAAAGAAAGCTACAGATGACAAATATGTCAATCTAAGTAATAGCACTGAGTAGCACTAAGAATAACTATTAACTCCTGTGACTAAAGGTGAAAACATCAGGTTACCAGTTATAGCGTCGAAGTAATATACAGGCAGCTTCTCTTGATATGGAGAGAAGGGTAGAAATTGTTGTCACGTCATCCTCCTGTCGTTGACGTATATCTTCTTCCTTCAAGACAATATAATTTTTCTGCAAATTGCAAAGGCATTATGTGAATCTAAAACTGAATAGGAATTAATGACAAAGAAAAATCCAAAACCAGAAGGCATTGAATGAACAGTTGGCATGGGAAATTTCACAGAAGTTAAGAGAAGACTACTTGTATCACATTAAAGTGTTTACTAGCAGAGAAAATCCATTCTAGCTCAAAATAGGCCCCTCTGTAGCACATTGAAATGATCACTAGCTAAGAACATAGCTGTCCCACAAAACAACCAAGTAAAGAATCCTGACATAGCAATTCACTAATCATTATGATTAAGATAACTCTTCATTCAGCTACAACCCTAAAAATCATAAACTAATATCTTCAAAAAGTTTTGACATAGCCCCAGCATACAATTACATATCAGGACTCATCAAACTCGTAACCCCATCAATCAACATCGTTACTTGTTCATCACGTGGCATCTACTCGTAACCCGCAATCATCTTATCTTTATATAGGATGGATGCAAAAAGGCAACCAAATCAAAACCAAAGACCCCAATCCCAATGAACCACTCACCTGAATTATACAGCTCCACAATAAATATTCATCACCAGTTAAACTACTCTATCCCTATATGTGAGGGACACAAAGTAGCTTTATAGTGAAATTCACTTTGAAAAACACACCCAAATCAAAATCAAAGACCCCAATTTTAATAAACCATCAAACTAAACTACACAGCTCTACATTCCTGAACGTTACAACTTGCACTAAGTATTAATAAGCAGTAAAGTGAAGCAGACCCGAGAAGATTCACTTAACCGACCCCCAACTAGTTCGAGATCAAGATATGCTAGTAGAAATCAGCTTCAGTACCTGGGAACGACTAACAATTTGTTCATCGGAATCATCGGTTTCATTACCCATGAAATCATAATCAGCAACATCACCGTCACTATCTACCGCATCGCCGCCATATCCATCTCCATCACTGTAGAAATCCTCATCCACCGACTCCATATCATTAGCATCGTGCATATCATCTTCGGAATCCATGATCAAACAACAAAACTAGAGCTGAAGAATTGTTGCTGGAAACCCTAAAAGTAAAATTGGGGGAAAAATAAAAAGGTGGGTTGTTGATTATGATGTGGGGAAAAGAGAAGAATATGAAATTGATTTTATTATTTTCTGTTTTTCAAAGGGAACAGTTGTCGTGTCCAAACAGAATCTGTGGTTTTAGCTTTAAAGAGAGTTGAGCAAGTTTGGTGGGGAGGTTTAGTGGGTTTTTTACTTTGTCATAAAAGATTTTTTTATTTTTTTTTCTTTTGATTTTTCGATAAACAATTAGATAACTCTGTATCAAGAAAGTTTAATAATTTTTTACTTGTCATAAAAAAATTTCTTATTTCATTTTCTTTTGGTTTTCCAATAAATAGCTTCTTAATAAAGGTAATTCTGTATCAAGGAGGTTTAGTAATTTTTTATTTGTCATAAAAAAATTTCTTATTTTTTTTTATTTTTTGATAAACAACGCTGCGATTTTGTATCAAGGAGGTTTAGTGATTTTTTACTTGCCATAAAAAGAATTTCTTATTTTTTTTCTTTTAATTTTTCAATAAACAATTCCCTAACAAATGCAATTTTGTATCAAAGAGGTTTAGTAATTTTTTACTTGCCATAAAAAAAAATTTCTTATTTTTTTCTTTTGGTTTTCCGATAAACTGTTCCCAAACAAATGTGACTCTCTATTAAGGAAGTTCAGTAATTTTTTACTTGCCATAAAAAAAATTCTTTTTTTTTTTATTTTTTGATAAATAGCTCCCTAACAAAGGCAATTTTGTATTAAGGAGGTTTAGTAATTTTTTTACTTGCCATAAAAAAAATTGGATTTTCCGATAAACAACTCCCTAACAAAGGCGACTCTATATCAAGGAGGTTTAGTAATTTTTTACATAAATTTTTTTTTCTTTTGTTTGTTTTTGGTAAACTACTCCATAACAAAGGTGACTTTATATCAAGGAGATTTGATGATTTTTTACTTGCCATAAAAAAATTTCTTATTGTTTTAATAAATCGTCGCTCCTTAACAAAGATGACTCCGTATCAAGGAGGTTTAGTGATTCGTATCAAGGAATCTCAAACTCGAGATCTCTGATTAAAAATAAAGAAGTACTTATCACTTCATCATAATCTTATCAGTGACTTTAAAAAAAGATTAAAAATTATTATACTAATTTATTTAAATTCTTAATGTATGAATTTTTTGATAAAAGTGTTAAAGTTCGCATATATTTTAAATTTAAAAAGTTGTTATGGGAAGGGCTTCACATAGCAATTAAGTTATGATTTTACTTGGATGTATTTCTTTAAATTGTTTCAACTAGATTTTATAATATTATTATTAATAAATAATTATTTCAATAATGATTTTATTATATTATCTTGATTAGTTATTTTAAATTATATAAATACTAAAATTAGGATAAAATATTTTTTTTTATAAATTAGACGAATAAAAAAAAATTATTTTGATCTCTTTTATTGATTATATTTGTGCCAAAAGAAAAAAACTTCTAAAAAAATATAATATGGATAAATTGAAATTACTTAAAATGATGTAAAAAATATTATAGATCACAATAATTGTCAATTTATGCTACATAAATTGGAATGGTGAGAATAATATACATTATTTAAAATTTATGTAAAACATACTATAAATTATAACAATTAATAATTTAAAATATTTTTAAAAAATAGAAAAAAATTTAATTGACTCTCAAAATTTTATATGTACTGTATAAATTAATATCCTATAAGTTGCAATAATTAATAGCTTAAAAAATTTTAAATATACCAAAAAGAATCTATTATTGTCACATAAATCAAGACAAATATAATTTTTTTGATTTTAAATTAAAAATATGTCAAATTATTTGACTCAAATGTATCAAAAATATTCTTTGATCTTGTGGCAACATGTTGAAGAGTTAAATTTTAGAAGTTACCGAAAAAAAAGGACACTTTTTTTAGATACTAAAAAAAGATAAATAAATTAAAATAAATAAAATATTATATTTTAAATTTAAATTTAATTATACAAATGAGCGTGTAAAATTAATCAAACCTATTGCTATTTGTTGGGCCCAAACAACATTTGAGCTACCTTCACTAGTCTATATATTAGTCATAGTATTATCTTTTTTATTTTTTTGATTTCTTTGATTTTTGATGAATTTGTTTTTTATTATTTTTAGTTACTTTATTTGGTATAGTGAGGGAGTAAAAACTCCTCAATCCTCTTGGTCAATATGTATGCATTAACATATGGATAAACATGTCATTTTATTTTGAGTGTATCGATAAAAAAATCACACGGCAGGAAAAATTAATTTATTTTATAAATGACTCAATATAACTAATTACTATAAATTGAAGCTCTCAAATGAGATAAGGACATAATAATAATTATTTCTTGAATTATATTATTCTCTATCTTCTTTGGATATGATAAATATTTAAAAAAAAAATTATCAAAATACTGACTGAAATTCTGTCTCATATTAATCGTAAATTTTTATATATAGTATTTTTATGATAATTTAAATATAATTAATTTTAATATTTTTAATTAAAATACAACTGTTTAAGCCATATTAATTGCATTACCAAAAAAAAAAATCATATTAATTTAATTTAAAGAGAAGCAAAATATTTGTTGATGATTGTAATGCAAGTGCAGTGGTAATAAACAACTTGTGAAATATCTACTGCATAACTTGTTTTCAAAAATTACAATATATTTTTTAATATTGTAATCTTATTAAATTATCATTTTAAAAAAATATATAAAAATATGTTTGGTTTTACAGATTAGAAGCATTTTAAAAATATGAATGTTTTAATATAACAATTTTTTTTACTTGGCTATATTTATTTTTCATTAATTTATCATTTTAAAAATCATAAATATATGTTTGGTTTTACAGGTTAGAAGCATTTTACAAATATGAATGTTTAATATAACAATTTTTTTTCTGAACTTGGCTATATTTAATTTCTGTTTTTTGACGTGTTTAAATTAATACGATTTTCTTACCGTTTTTAATTGTATAATTTTTTTCTCATTTATGAAAGATATTTTTTTTAACTTTTACAGATATTC
>JAOTQJ010000096.1:19959899-19978941 GCA_025642045.1 Solanum sejunctum | reverse complement strand
TTTATTTATTCATCTAATTTAATTTTAAAAGTATGATCAATTCTTTTTCTAATATTGTTTAGTGATATTTGATAGTTCAATTTATATATGTCTTAAATTGTTTCTCTCACTACGTTGAAATGGGATGATAAAACAGGGATGAGAAAAGCTAATAACATGTCTTATTATGAAAAAATTTATTTTTAATAAAAAAGTAATTATTGTCGAAAAATAATTTATGATCGATCAATAAATTTTTAAAATTCAGAAGAGATTTTAAATATTATTTTATTTTTTTAAAAATAATTTATGCTACTCTATAAAACTATATTGTACTATAGTAAAAAGGACTTTAACATATCGATTTTCACTAACTAAGGATATATCAATCATTTCGTACATAAATAGATAATATCTCTATACATGTATAAGATCTCTATCGCTCTGAAGATTATATTTTTAAATTTTTTTTATAATTTCTGAATTACACTTTTGCACGACCTTTTCAAAATTTTCATAAATATTGCAATGAATGGTGTTTCTTCCAAAGCATTCTTTGAAAAAAAGTATTTTCTTTTTTGGTATTCCCTTCATGATTTTTCTAATTTTTTTTATTCTTAAACTATTTGCATAATTAAAAAAAAAAAAAAAGAAAGAGAAAGCCGGAAATGGCAATCTGATACTTTCCATCAAATATACATGAAATAACAATTAAAAGAGATAGAGTTTTATTGAATTGTCTTTGGCGAAATTAAATTGCAATATCATTAAAAAAATTAATTTAGTGTATGTGTATAATTATCAGTGTAGTATAATATGTGTCTTGAAAATCAAATAGACTATACGTTAAATGAAAGGGATGAATTTATAATTTAATCACAAGTATATTTTTCATGTTAACGTTCCTTTCGCACTATTCATTATTTATGCACCTGATTTATTATATATGTAGCTAAGAAAATATTTGAAGTGCTTCAAAATACTTAAAAGTGGTGTTACAAGTTAAGATATGCAATCTCGTAGATTTAAAATCATACAAGTTAAGATATGCAATCCCCTTGAGTATTATTTTTGGAAAAAAACTTTGACCAAGTATTCCACTTCTTTAAAAAAAATGAAAATATTTTATTTAAGAAAAAATAAGTTTTATTTAGAGAAAAAAAACTTGGCCCAAAAAATATAAATTTTTTATTTGAAGGGACCTATTTTTAAAATTCATTTTAAGTAAACTTATTTTATAGCCTTTTTGAATAAATAGAAAATTATTTTTAAATGCTTATTTTTTATATAAACTTAAAATAATAATTTTTTAAATTATGGATCCGAGTTCTAAAAATAGAATTTTTTTTAATAAAAGTACTTTCTCTCAAATAAAATTTTATATGATACGAATTCAAATATTACCACACTGTAAACATAGTTAAAAATATTGAAAATGTCTAAAGTTGATGATAGTAACTAATTAATTAATTGATTAAAAAGATAATAAACAGTTTCTTTTTTCCGGTTATCTAATCAGCTGCAGCTAAAATACGTAAAACCCTAGCCTCCATATCCAATTCTCTTTCAGTTTCCCACTCTTCCTCTGTATTTTTCAGTTACACTTACGTCAAACAATAATTTTCTGCTCCGGTCGCCGCCGATAACAATGGGGAAATCGGAGAAAAAGCCAGCCTCTCAGGCACAGAAACCAGAGAAAAAGCCAACTTCTCAGTCACAGAAGAATTCTGCAGCAGATGATGAGATGGATCCAACGGTGACTCCCTTTTCCCTTTCTATTTAAAACGTTTTGTTGGGGAAGATTTTAGATTTTTGTGGTGTAAAGTAGGTTGTAATTCACAAGAATGATAAGGAAATGTAGACTCTTTTCCAGTATAGAGAGTTTGTGAATTATGTTAAAGTTATTGACTGATAGAGTTGGCATAAAAGTAAAATTTTTTGGGATATTTTTCGTAATTTTGGAGTTCTGAAATTCATTTATTTTGGGTTGGTTTGTCTGGATTGCAGCAATACTTTGAAAATAGGCTGAAAGTACTTGCAGCTGAGAAGGAAATTGGGAAGAATCCTTACCCACACAAATTCCAAGGGTTTAACCATTTGTCTGTCCCTGAATTTGTTAAGAAGTACGGAGTTTTAGAGAGTGGAGCTCATTCTGAAGATGAAGTGTCCTTGACTGGTAAATTTTACTGCATGTTGAGCTTGTTTTCTTGTTCATTTCTATTTTAAATAAAAGTTGCATCAATAATTGTTTTTTTGCTGTAGGGAGGATAATGAACAAACGTGCCTCTTCTGCAAAGCTACTTTTCTATGATTTACATGGTGAAGGTGCCAAAGTTCAAGTCATGACTAGTGCAAGGTGGTTCTATTACTCTTTATCATTTTCTTGTTTCTGAATAATAGAAGCTTCTTTTCACGTAGGAGTATAATGTCCTGATGTGTGCAGAGATTCTGAGTTGAATGAAGAAGACTTTATTAAATTTCATTCTGGTGTGAAGCGTGGAGATATTGTTGGAATTACTGGATGTCCAGGTGTGACATTCTTATTTCCTGTTAGTTATTGACAGATGTTATCTGTGGTTGTGCTGATCTTGGTGGTGAAAAGACAAGTTCTGTTAGAAGAAAAAAGTTATTCTTCACAGTCTTACTATCACTCCATCATTTACTTGAACAAAATTAATTATTGTAGGGGAAAGGAACTGAAAACACAATGTTTATGTATTCTATTGGATGTGTATACTGAAGCAGATTGTTTGGCTAAGATTTGCATGTGAAGTTATGGCCATATTTAATACCATAACAATGATTCAGCTATCCGAATTGATTTTTCACGTCTTTAATAGCAGTAATTTGCGTTTACCCAACCTTTTCTCTTCACACCACTTACTGCATGGATGATGACCTTCACAATATTATCACAGTAGCATTGTAGAAGTTGCAATAAAATGTTTTTCAGTAGGGGCTCAAGTTAGCTCTGGGGCTGTAGCCGCTTGCTACAGCTGAAGATCATGGCTTTTCTTTTGTGTGGGCGGGTGGGTGGGCGGGGGTTAAGTAGGATCATTTCTTGGTCCTCGACTCTGAAGCTTTGATCTGAATCCAAATTTAGTTAATATTTGTCTGTTCCAGACCACATATTTTTTTTTTGAAAGAGGAGGTTGATAACCTGTTAGAGACGCGACACAGGTAATTGTCTTTTCATATTTTATTTTCAAAAAGTAATCTGGAGAATTATTTTGACAAAGCAGAAAGTGTTTGGAATGGACTACAAATAGAGCAGTGACATAAGATTCTCACAGAAAATAGGCAGGTTTCAAGCTTTCATAGTTAGGGAGAGGAATGATAAAATGTTGAGGATTAGTATAAATGGAGGTTGAGAGGATATATCTATGCTTTTGTGAGGAGAAAAGAAAATACGGGGTTTAGTTGGTAGGTGCATGAGCAAAAATAATATACACTTATCCAATTAATTTTATTAGACATGACCTACCATAACTGTCTCCTAAAGGGGCAGTTGTGTTCATTTTCAATGTAAAACATTTTCTTGTGTTTGCATGCATTTAGGTTTCCGGGTTTTGCCATCGTCTCTTACTTCAAATTTTGTCTGTTCCGCAATTGGTAGGGTGAATATTTATATTGGCATGGTGTAGATTATGCAGACATCTCATGAGATGATAATAATGACGTATTGGTTTGTAACATATTTCTAATTCTTCCTGCTTCATTCATCAGGTAAGAGTAAAAGAGGAGAACTGAGTATTTTCCCTAAATCATTCATAGTGTTATCTCACTGTCTTCATATGATGCCACGACAGAAAGGTGCCCAGACAGAGGCAACTAAGGTTAGCAAATTTTGTTTTGCATCGTGTCTAAGGACAGTCCCAGTTTAATTGAACTATATCTAATTGTGCGGCAGAATCCTGAAGCATGGGTCCCCGGAAGTGGCCGCAATCCAGATACATATGTGTTAAAGGATCAGGTATCTTATGCCTCTCAATTTTTTCAGAAAGTTTTTCTTTCCACCGTCTTTTCTTTATCCTATTTCCTTTAAAAGATTTTATGCCTCTGACGTGATCTTGGGGTTCATTTGTTCTCTATGTCCAGGAAACACGATATAGACAGCGTTACTTGGATTTGATGCTGAACTCAGAGGTTCGACACATATTTAAGACCCGTGCAAAGATCATAACTTTTATTCGGAGCTTTCTTGATGATCGCGACTTCCTAGAGGTTGATGTTTTTGAAGCTGTTTTGCTTTGCCTTTGCTAATTTGAGATTATGATTTTAGTTTGAATAAAGCTAGTAAAAATATAATTGTATTTGTAACAGGTAGAGACTCCCATGATGAACATGATTGCTGGTGGGGCAGCTGCACGTCCATTTGTGACTCACCACAACGAGTTGAATATGAGGCTTTTCATGCGTATTGCTCCTGAACTGTATCTTAAAGAGCTAGTTGTTGGTGGATTGGATCGTGTCTATGAGATTGGGAAACAATTCAGAAATGAGGGAATTGACTTGACGCACAATCCTGAATTCACAACTTGCGAGTTTTATATGGCATATGCAGATTACAATGACTTGATGGATCTAACTGAAAAGATGCTAAGTGGTAAGTAACCTAAAGATGGGATCCAAATGTTGTAGGGGCGAAGCTTATGTATATTTAATCTTTCATGATATTTATTCTCTTATTTATATCTTACTAACTATACATGAACAGGGATGGTGAAGGAAATTACGGGTGGCTATATAATCAAATATCATGCGAAGGGGTTGGATAATGACCCAATTAAGATTGACTTCACTCCTCCGTTTAGGTTTGGGAACTCTTCTGATATGTCATGTTTTGATTTTGTTTACAGGGCACTAAGATACTTATGCTGTTGCTTCTGCAGAAGGATTGATATGGTAGAGGAATTGGAGAAGATTGCAAACTTGAATATACCCAAGGATCTCTCAAGTGATGAAACCAACAAATATCTCATAGATGCTTGTGCAAAGTTTGAGATCAGATGTCCTCCACCTCAAACAACAGCTAGATTACTTGATAAAGTAAAATTTTCCTTTCAAATATCTTCCCGATAGCCAAATTTTACATATGCAATCTAGAAATTTGCCCCCCCCCCCGCCTCCCTCCTTTTTTTTTTGGGGTGGTGGTGGTGTTGTCGTGTACTACTTCTCTCTACTGTGATTATTGTAATGCTTGAGAATCTTTTTCAGCTTCTGAGCTTTGTGTTCACAAGAATGAAGGAAAGTGGCTCTAATGGAGGTGGACATTCACTTCTGTTTTCTCCACAAGTGCCCCCACATGAGGCAGCAAAAGGCTACTGTAAAGGAAGAGGGAGGGGTGTGTGAAAAAATTGAGGCAAAATGTGAGAAAATAAAGTGAAAAGAAACCTATCAGATTTTAGAGGAAAGAAATAGAGATGAAAAGGGTTGCTAGTGTTTTAGAGCTATATTGGTGTGAAATCCTGTAGTTTCTGTGGCATTGACATGTAATATGCATTGTTGGCAAGAATGTTATCATGGATCGTTAAATATGATGTGGAGCCTCATTGTTAAATTGGTTTTGAATCAATTGCTGTATGTCTGCTTTTCACCATGTAAAATCATGAATCATTTAATGTTATGTCCCATATCTGCTTTACAGGAATCAAGTTTTCTCATTCTTTTAGCACTACTGTTGCTATTTGTTACCTGTTTTTTTGCCCAAGCAACTTTATGATGTTGGTACTAATTCTCCTTTCAATTTTATGCATTTAGCTTGTGGGGCACTTCCTAGAGGAGACATGTGTAAACCCTACTTTCATCATCAACCATCCAGAGATAATGAGTCCTTTGGCAAAGTGGCACAGATCGAAACCAGGCCTGACAGAACGTTTTGAACTGTTTATAAATAAACATGAAGTATGTTCTGTCAAGTCTTTTAAATTGTATTTTACCACTCCCAATCAAGTTGTAATGTGCTTCTTCTCTGTTAAATAACTTTACAGCTTTGCAATGCATACACCGAGTTGAATGACCCTGTTGTCCAACGCCAGCGCTTTGCTGATCAACTCAAGGTATCAATGGGACGTGTGCATCCTGACTTGGTTGTTTGTGTTCATCTTGTTGGATCATTTTGATTATGTGCAGCTACTTACTTTGGCATAATTAATGTCAATTCAGGACCGACAATCAGGTGATGATGAAGCCATGGCACTGGATGAGAACTTTTGCACAGCTCTTGAATATGGATTACCTCCTACTGGTGGTTGGGGATTGGGTATTGACCGACTTGCAATGTTATTGACAGATTCACAAAATATCAAGGTTTGTGCCAGAAATGACCACTTAATTCCAATTTATTTGGGTATGTTGTAGTATCCAACATTGGCTGAAGGAATGGCCTGTTGTCTTCCTAATTCCTATATTATCTAATCAATCCTCACTTCATGAGATAGCCTTGAGGTTAATTTAAGTCCAAGATTCATTTTCTTAACATGTTATTAGAGCCAGAGCAAAGCTAATCCATGTTCTGGGTTTATCCAATGTTGGGTCATCATGTTATATTGTCTGTATTCCAGACTTTCGACTCCTAGGCATGTGGGTTGGTTACAGTATCTGACATTTACAAAAAAAAAAATGGATTGTCTAGTTATACAATTTTAGGCAATTCTCACCTCATGTTCTAGCTTCGTGGGTTTTTTTCTTTTATTTAAATACGAATTTGGCCATTCATTTCCAATCAGTTCCTCTGATGTTCTATTTCATATCCATTTCTGAATGGATGGAGGGTGTTCAGAGCAGAGCCTACAGAGGCTGGTCTTTTATGAACTTAATGTTGTCTCAGCTTTTCCCCGGACTCTCCTTTTCTTGTCACTTCCTTTTCGAGAAAGCTGGTGTTTTGTATCATTTGACTTAGATACTGAAATCTTTTGTTTCTTTCCCTCGTTATAATTTTTTTCTACAGGAAGTTCTACTATTTCCAGCCATGAAGCCACAGGATGAGCCAACTTCCAAGGAGAGGTAAAGAGTTCTCCTTTCCTTTCTTTGAATGATACACCGGCATTAGTGTTTGCTGTCAGATGCTTAGGACTAAGGTTCGTCTTGGATTGTGCTGACAGCTAACTGACTGATTTAGCTAACCCCAAATTGGTGAAAAACTAGCAAACTGATTGATCTTCAAATCAATATCTCTATTCTTGGTTGGTAGAGTTCATAGATGGCACCCAATGTTGTGGCCTAGTAGAAATTGAAGTGGGTTGACACCATGAGGTCTCAACTTCAATTTCTACCCGAGGCAAAAAAATACTAGGTTTTTTTCCCCATCTGTCCAGACCTTGATGGATAGACTTCCATAACATGTGCTAGTGGGAGAAGCCGTGAAACAGACCACTACGCAATGACTAGAACTCGTGTCGGAGGAGCTGGGATGTAAGGTGTAATTAGTTGAGGTGCATGCACGCTGGCTGGCCAGCACGGTTATAAAACAGAGTTACTTTGTACTTGGTACTTATGGAAGGATGTATGTCCTTGGTGAATAGTGGAGAAGCATGAAGGCTGCCGGGTAGACCACTACCATAAAATAGTAATAACATCCATGATCATTAATATTGACTAAGTAGTGGCCTTGGGTGACCTACTTTTGAGGAATATTTTCGAAAATCATTTACTAGGATTCTTCGGTGGGTTTGTGGGTGGGGCTAATCTTGGTTTCTGCTTAGCTTTAGGAAACACATATATTTGCTTGTAAATTTATTTTATGATGTTATGTTTTAGCTAAAGATCAACTGCCAGTGAAACCTATGTTTAAAACTCCCATAGTATTTTTTTGGTTACATTATGTGAAGTTGAATCAATATTTAGTGGAGTAAGAACTAATATAAGAGGAATGAGTGATGCTGCTTTGTAGTTCAATTGTGAGAATTGACACATGTTTTAAAAGAAGCTTGACTGAGGATATATCTTAATAGAGTGAGTTACATGATTAGCATTGTTAAATGGGAAGGGATTTGTGGGGGAATTGTCTTCTACATGGAATAAATAGGACAATGCCCAGAACTGTGGTTGGGAGCTTGCTTGGCATGAAAAATGAGCTGCAGAAGAAAGCCTATAAACCGTGGTGTACAGTTCAAAGTACCAGGCTTTTCTTTGCGGCACGATTCTCTACCGTTCAAAGTACCAGGCTTTTCTTTGCGGCACGATTCTCTACAGTTCAAAGTACCAGGCTTTTCTTTGCGGCACGATTCTCTACAAAAATCTTTATTTCCTTATTAGTAATAGTGGATAATTAGGAAAGAACAAAATAGGTGGTGTTATGCAGGGGTTGCTTTAGCAAGACAGTCCAAGTTGACTTGCTGTGTACTTGGTGGAAAGTAGTATACAGGAACTTAAAATGGATTTCACAGGATTTTAAAGTTGTTGCGCCTGTGGAAAAGGATAGTGTCATCATTCTACGGTCTCGAGAGCCGATACTGCAAAATTGAAAGCTTGCATTTTGTGAGGGATTTCATGTGCTTTTCCATTCAGCTATTTTTAGAAAGTGCATCGTACTTCTCATTGAGTTTTCTTTTCTCCATCCAGCAATAAAAAACCTCAGGAGGAATCTGCCAAGCCTCAAGATGGACAAGCTAAACCTCAAGATGAACTTACAATGCAAGGTAGATAAATCTGGTAGATATGCCTGACTTCCTTTTTATTCTCTTCGACTAATCACGTCCCGGGAATTGCATTTTAATTTTTGCCTCTGCATTTAGACATAACCCAGTTCCATTGATTTTCGTCTTTGGGGGGAGAACTGCCTACTAACTTGTTCGTCTATTTCTACAGGCGTGGAAAAGCAGATGTCCAACATCACAGTGTCGTGAAGATCATAGATATATTGAACGTTGAGTTCCTCTGCTCCTGGAGTAGCAGCTTTTTGTGACACCTTTTTCACGGTTTAATTTATGGTAATTGTCGATTGTTATGACAAATGCTATTCTTAATTTGATTATATCAGAAACTTTACGCATATACCAAAGAATCTGCTTATATCAGTCAAATACTTTTAGATGTATTCGTTTATGCTCACTATTCCTTCATTTCTACTCTTATCCATTTGTGCTTTGCATATCCACACACAGATGAGAGGAGGTCAAGCGTCCTGCTTCTGTTCTGGTGTTCATGTTGAAGGTTTTTGTAGAAGTAAATTTTAACATGAAAAATTAGGTCGTTATAGTGAAATATAATTATGATGTATGATTGCAGCATTATTTCAACTTATATACCAATTAGGTCGCTATAAACGACTTATTATAGGGACTTCCAACATAATTTAAGGCGGCTTTGATCACAAGAACGAAATCGCGTTTTTACTCTTTCTCGTATTAGGAGATTTTATTTGGAAAAGTAAATGTACTACACTAATGGATTCACGTCCATAACCATGGGTTCAATGCATGAGATTTAGTAGCACTTGCCGATGAGGTTCTACCGATTAGGTATTATATAGAAGAAATAATTTGGACACTAATACAATTAGATCCATGCTTCAGAGACAAATTTGGGATTTGTGATCCCAGGTGAAGATCAATTTAGGATCATGACAGTCTTAATACCGACAGGGAGGGTGATAATACAAAATGTACATCTAAATGGTTTTACATGTACAGTAATTTGACATAATAGGATGAATTATAGTAGATTATCCGTGTTTCATAGACAAATTTGGAATCTATGATCTCAGGTAAAGATCGATGTAGGATCATGACATTCTTTCTATCGTGATAGTACAAAATGTACATCTAAATGATTTTACATGTACGATAATTTGGCATAATAGGATGAACTATAGTGGATTAACTACACAACAAATCGATCAAAAAAAATCCTGGTAAGTTCTTGTAATTAAAAGTGAATACATTTTTGGTCAAAGTACTTCATAAATATATAGGAAAGTACTAATAAGAGTGATAATTGTACTTCCAGCAAAAATAATAAACAAAGGCACTATCAACAATCAAGTGGAAGCAATAATACATGAAAAGCATATAGTCTGACAATAAATAGGGGAAATCCAGCTTCTATTATTATTGTCTTAATTAAAAACAGCATACTTGGTACCCAAGGTCATTTCACACCAACCCACACTACATAAACATAGTACATGGCTATACCAGAAAGCGATAATACACAAGGTTCAATTCACAGAGGAACAGACCAAATTCATCAATATATTCAACATGGTTTTGCCTTATTTACTTATTTCACAAGGGCAGCCAGAGATAGAAATCCATGAAATAATAAGACACTACAAACACCAGAGCTTGGCCGTGAAAACCCTAGGCGGGAACCATGGTAGCATGGGAGTTTAGACCATCAATCTCCTCCATGGGCTGAGGAGGTGTGACATCTAGATCCTCAGGAGTACCATCAGTAGAATCCTCATTCTCTTCAACACTGAGACCAATGGCTTCAAAGATAAGAGCAGTCACTTCTTGGAACCTCACTTCAGAGAGTGAGACCTCCGCAAGCAGCCTCCAGGCATTTGCCTCGGTTGCACCCTCGTAATCCTCCTTTCTCTTCAAGACCATGTGTCCACTAATCTCCCAAACAGCAGGATTGACTTGGGTGTCGAGGAGTTCAGGGCTGACTTCTCCAAGAGCTTGTTTCTCTGCATAGCACTGTTCCAATACACATACACGTATAAGTTGCAATGGTTATCAATAAATCTCTAAAAGCAACAGAGAAAATGTACATACAGCCAGTTGGGAACTGTTAACTAATTAAAGAATCCCATAGTAAATGTAAGATGTGGTTGCAAGAGTTAGACCTGAGGAAGAAGGAATATCCTTTTTCCTGAGTCGGAGATTAGGACATTGTAAGGGATGTTGTTCTCTTGCAGGCAAATGCAAGAATCTGAGACAACATTGGCCAAATCCTCCAAAGTATTTCCACCCTCAAAGACCAGACCTCGAACTGGGTAATTCAGCATCTTCGATATGTTAACTCCAGCATCAGTGACGGTTATCTTCTGAGTTGGGGCCTTCTCAATGGGGAATTGCACAGCCAAGAAATAAGCCTGAAGAGAGCAACAACAATGAAATTGAATTCATACTTCGTTATGAAGCTCTCAGCAGTCAGCACTAAAGCAAACAAATAAAACTGATGATCCCAAAACCATGTCGATTATGGGAAGTGTTTTAGAGTCTACCTGGAAGTGAAGATGGTTGATGGTAGCAAATGCACCCAAGCTGTTGTAACCCAATCGGAAGTATGGGTTTGCTGCTTCGGCAGCCATGTGCAGTGCAAGCAAGAAGCTGTCTCTGTCGATCCTCTGGGGAAGGCACTCAAGGACCTTAGGGATCAAAAGCACATGTCCATACTCAATGGGACTGACCTGTTGCATTGAGAACCAATATACTCATTAATCACTGTTTCTACTTACCAAAAAACGTTCCAGTATATGTGCAAAACTAATTAAGAACATACATTGATGGCCACGACATTTGGAGATTTCTCAGGATCAATGGGCGCATCCGGGTAGAGCTGAACATCATCTTCCTCACTTGCTTCAAACTGGAAGAGCAACTCTTCCTGTCCAACCTTAGTGAAGTTGAACTTGCTTCCATCAAAAGGCTGCAGCACCTTATCAACTCGAAACTCAGTTGGCCTCTTCTTGAGGTGCCTTCCCTCATTAAGTTGAGCAATGAAACCATATTCTCCAGGAATCACCTATAACCATTTGTTATTAAATTGTCAATTCACAGATGAAGTATCCTCTCTTCACATCAATCAGAATCACTAAGCCTCCGAAGCAACAACATAAAAAATAAATGCAGAGCTATATCACAACACTCATCTTCAATTTTCCAAAAATCGACAAAAGAACTAGTTCAATTTTCAACACTACATAACGTCAATCTATTATGTCATATAATATGACAATAGTCTATAAACCTGAGAATTTGTTCAACACTTTAAAATCACATGCAGCTCATAACCAATAGCCATGTAAACCTCCAAAAGGCGTTACCCCGAATATCCAAAACTACATGACCTAACATTTCTAAATGCCTTATTCATTTCCTATTATCATCATACTCACTCTGTCCATGTTTATCAACCTACTATACCAAAAATCGATGTGCACTTTTACTTGTCCAGATTGAAAAATCAAGAAATAATATACTACACATATTTTACCTCAGGTATTATTATCCATTTTCCAACATTTAGATGACTCAATAATTAAGAGTCATATAGTAAAATTACCACTTTATTTATTGCTTTGGAAGAGAGATGCCAAGTGAAACATGGACGGAGGGACTCTAACTTCTAATAGTCCCCCATATATAGATGTCAAGCCAGAATTTCTAAACCAAGTCTATCTAACTGGTAATAACTAAAGGAAAACGTGCAGGCATCAACTAAAAGAACTTATCAATTACAGTAACCAAAAGACAAATGAGTGAAGGATAAAAATACCTTGGTTTCGCAAGCGGTGACATCATAGCGAAAGAGGCCTTTCTGCTGACGATCCTCCCACTGCACATCAAAATTGACCAAAAGGTGAGTGATCAAATCTAAAATTTGGCAATTTAAAATAACACAATAGTAACCGAACAACAAGAAAAGTTGTGCAAGGAGTAGTAATCAAATAAAGAAGCTTCGCACTTACTTCTCCAAGAAGAAGGGATTCCAGGAAGTCAGCTGGAGGTTCCTTTGTTTCATCGGCAACAGACTTGCCGTAGCTCAAATTTTTGAAACAATACAGCGGTAGCTTTGAACCTTCAACAATTCAGACAAGAGCATATTCAGCAAAATCAACTAAAGGTTCAAACCCCAAAGCTCAATTACAAAGAACTTCAGTCTCCTTAGACTACTTGAACAAACACTTAAACATTAATTTTTCAAACAATTGGGAAAAGGGGTTATAAAATACCTGGAAGGCAGCAGTTCCTGAGGCAATTCCGGCCACAGCCAGCACCACGAGCACCAATTTCATCCACCTCATCCTTTTGGAAATTAGAGACAAGCGTAGGAACCCTCTTAATCTTAAGCATCATCTTTAGAATACTAGGTAGAGTAACCTTAATTTGCTTAAAATATAATTGGAAGAAAAAGTTGTACGGAATAATCTAGGGATGTACGGTAAGTATAACTATATCTAGCAGAAAATGGAGATGAAAGAACCTCCGCCGGCAAGGAAGAGGAGGTCGGAAGGACTACCACCTTCAGAGGGCAAAGCGCCACGTCCGCCGTGCGGCGCAGGGTTAGTGGCTGTTACACAACCCTTACGTCGTACTGTCGGAACATGTAAAAGTGGTCGGCGGTTTACTTTGTGTATAGCCGTGATGTCTACAACTTGTTAACCTGGGGTTTTACCCTCCAAAACTGCAAATACAATAAACCTTCCTCCTAAACCCAAAACAAAAATTCCAAGATTCTTGTAATGGGGTCTCAGATTTGCTTGATTGATTTCTACTTACGTGAGAATGAGAAAAAAGGAAGAGAAAATTTGGTGGGTGGTTGTTGATGATGATAAGGTTAAAGGAGAAGGGAGATATGGGTATTTATATAAATTGGAAAAGGGGATAGGGGAGATCAGAAAATTGTGGCTGTAGGTTTGCCAATGGCGCTCGGTGCTCTGTGTGAACCGATATTGTGGAAGGTGTAAAACGAGGCTATGGAGGCAGACAGCAAGGACCAATTGTTGCGGTGAGGAAAATCTTTTTAACTTTTTTTTTTTAAAGTTATTAATATTAAGATAAAATAATAAAAAATACTTTTGTGGACTCTAAATTATTCTCTACTAAATTAAGTAGAAAATATATTTATAAATAAATAAAATTTTTAATAATTTATGTAATACATAACAATATTCATAGATTCAACCCAAATGAGATCTGAAGATGATAAAATGTATGCATATTTTATTATTGTCTTATATAGATAAAAAGTTGAAACTCACTACTCGATCTATATTAGAATCCAAATTTATTTACTCAACCAACTAAGTGAATTAGGAGTTATTTTCAAAAGATTCTCATTTAAAAATATTAGAATCACAATTATTACTTAATCATCTATAATTTGACAAGTTAAATCTGAATAAAGAAGTATGATGAGTAAAATGAAATAAGATTAATTTAGTTTTTCTTAATTTTATAAATTATTTTGAAAATAATTATTTTTTATTAAAAATTTAAATCTAATAAGAGATGGAGGGAGTAACATTTAAATATTATATTGTTACTCCTTTACAATTTTTTAATAAGATGGTGTAGATCAAAATTAAATGTTGATAAACAAAAATAAAGGGTGTGGATTAAAATTGAATATTGATAAACAAAAAAGTATATTTCTCGAATATAGAATAATTCAGGTCTCTTTGAGATATATTTGATTTTTGAAAATATTGAAAAGTACTCCATTATTTTAGGTCAATTTTCGAAAAGAATCTATCAATCATATTTTCAAAGAACTGTGTGGTTGAAGTTATAGTTTTCTTCAATGCTTGCGGGATATCCTCAAATAATTGTATAATCCTTTTATTTGAAGATAGTCCAAGGGTGAATAAACTTTGATCCAAATAAATATGAATTCAATCCAAATATTACATGAATTTGATCCAATAAAAATGCACATATCTATAATCAATATTATAAAATTATTATCGATTCAATTAAATATCATAATTATTAAAAATAAAAATATTTAACACAAATTTTTATTTAGACACTCATAATAAAAATTGTACGTATTCAACTTTTAAACAATTGTGGTTGTCGTTTGTTGATGGGTATAAGTTGAAGGACTAGTGGTCCTGTTAATGTATTTGGACCCAAATTTGGAGATATCCAAAAAGACACATTACATGTTTTTTGTGTGGTCACTGTTTGCTTTTAATACTTTTTGATAAATTAAGTGTCGATTATGAACTATTTGATATTCTAATTTATTTTTATTTTAAACGGTTCAAAATTTTTAGTATAATTCTTTTATTTCGAATAGTTTAAACTAAATAAAGAGTAACGTCGGTACAACTTTTTCTACGAAAGAGATATCAAGGTTGCATGGAGGACTTCGTCCTGTACGTAGGTATCACTATTTTGCTATGTGAAAATAAAATTTTTTATTTATTTTTTAAGACGATAAAAAATCATAAATCGTCACTAACATACTTTATTGATAGCTTCAAGTGACCTGAAAATATGTAGTATAAATAAATTTGTTTCGATGTGGAGAAAATGTCCACTTTCTATAAACATTATTTGGATAGAAAAGAAATTTCTCTAAAATAGAAATTGCAACTTTCAATTAAAATTGATGTCATGTGTAAGATGATCTAGATTAACTTTCCTATTTTGGAGCTCAAGTTAAATATAACTAGTATATAAAGGAAAGTTTATTACTTTTCCTTGAAAACGAAAAGAATAATTATTAAATTTGTATTCTTTCTATGTGAATTTTTTAGATTTTTTTTACTGTTTAAAATAATTAAACTATTTAAAATTCAAGATAAATATTTGAAATTTTTTTATTTTATTTAATTTGTTTATTGAAGTTTTGTATCTCCTGGAAGATAAGTTATACTATCTAAATTATATTTATCAGTTCATATATGGTAATAGTGAAAATTATGGTACAAATTATATCTTTAAATATCTTTCTTAATACGTGTGCATTGACTCACGAATTCAATTAATATTGAACAGAGGAGTACAAAAATAAGTTCAGAATTTAAACAATGTTAATTCAAGTCAATCGTTTCATTCAGAGGGTTAGTAACATATAGAAAAATTTTGATCCTATTTCACGAGGCAATTTAAATTCACATCAATATAGTGAAAGTGAAGAACCTATGATCACGATACAATATCATAATATATTGATTCATTTAGCAAGTAGAATCTCACGAAACTTTCTTTTTGTATTTAATTACATCAGACAATAGCTTATAAATTTTATTATACATTGTCTCTTATTATTTCTCCCTAAATTTTATTTATCAAAAAGTGTATTTACAACTTTTTATACTAATTTTTGCTGACACATAATTAGTTCTCATGACGTGAATCTATATATTATTAATAAATCAATATAATTATTATTACAATAAATAATTCTTCCAGAGTATTTATTATTACGATCCATTTGGTCCTAGTCATGATTTAAAATCATGTATTTATTATTATTTTTTAATTTATATAATATAATTTAATTAAATATAAAAGAAATAATTTGAACAATTTTTATGAATCTAAAATGACCCAAAAGATTAGAAGGGCCAAGTTTTGTACCTGCATTGTGTCCATACGATCACATATGTCCTTTTGGTCACTGGTCGTGATTTAGAATCATGTATTTATTATTTATTTCGTTTCAATTTATATAATATAATTTAATTAAATATAAAAAAATTGAATTTGAATAATTTTTATGAATATAAAATGACCCGAAAGGTCCCAAAGAGCCAAGTTCTGTACCCGCATTGTGTTCGTACGACCACATATGTCCATTTGGTCACTAGTCATGATTTAGAGCCATGTATTTATTATTTGATTCGTTTTAATTTCTACAGCGTAATTTAATTAAATATAAAAAAAATTAAAAATATAATAAACTTTATAGAATAAAAATTAAAATTTAACCTATTTATATAATATAATTTTTCGAATGCTTACACCGAATATAACAAAAACAAAAATTCAAAAAAGAACAAGGAAAAAAAAAAGCTTAAATAGTAAGCACGTGATGGGAGATTAATTATTTGAATTTGAAGTTATTCTTTGATAAATATTTGTTAGGGTGAGTTTTTGGGTATGTGAAATATTATGTGATAATTTCTTTTAAATTAAAAAAAATGTATGGTATATATATCAACACATATTAGTTGAGGTGTATTTTTTAAATCAACGAATAATAATTTAAATATGTTTTTAATGCTCCATTCTATTTTTTAAAACTGAAAAGTATAGTAATGGTCAGATGATTTTTTTCAACCAATGCAGTCACGACTTGCGTGGAATCTTTTTCTTAATTTAATTCCTAATCTCTTCTTTCATTACCAACTCTTTAGTCTTTTACCAAATCAATGATTTTGGTCAGATGTTTTTGAAATTAAATGATTCATAATACTTGTTATTTTAAATGATGAAAAAATAGTACTATACTCCTTCCGGCTCATATTATTTGAATTTTTGAAGCTTTTTTAAGGTTCAAAATATTTCAATTATTTAAAATTCAAGGTGAATGTTTGAAATTTTTTTCATATTTATCCTTTCATTAATCGAACTTTTGTATTTTCTAGGATATAAATTATACTACATATTTATGATTTTAAAAAGGATAATAGTAGAAAGTACGGTGTAAATTTTATCTTTAAATATTTTTCTTAATATATGTGTATTACCTCATAAATTCAATTAAAATGAGACAAAAAAAGTATATATTAATAAAAGCAATAAATAAGAATGATTTAGTAATTATTTTCACCTCTATCGTGTTCGCATTTTATTTTACTAACTAATTATACTTGCTCGTCTCAAAATCTTGAAATCATAATGGTGGTGTTTTCCTTTAATTAAAGTACTTTTTAAATTGCACATATTAAGAAACATCTAAATTAGTTTTGTCATAAAATAATACTTTTACAAGCTCAAAATACTTATCGTTCTTGCTAAATATGTTAGGCTCACAATAATAACATATTAGATGTTCATAAAAAAAGGCATTGTATTTAATTTTCACAAATAAATTATCGACTTTGTGGTATTCTAATGAAAAATTATAGATAATTTTCATAAAATATAAGCAACGTATTTTTTAAAAGATAGTAATATTTCATGTCTCAAATCTCATTTCTCTCGTGTTTTAACTCTTTTTCTAACATTACCTATATCATTTTAAATTTGGAATATAAATAAATGCCACATAAACACCACTAAGCAGGGAAAAAGTTAGTACTAAGATTTTTGTTGATCAAATTGTTTTATAAAAAAATTGACAACAAATACACAAATAAATAACTATTTTTTTGCAATAAAATGATAATTTTCTAATGAAATATAAAAATTCATCTGACATTGAAGAAAAGGTTTTCACATGAACACGTGCTTGACCTATTGTTACCCTTCACCTACCATGTAATTTCGATGAAAGACCCAAAAAGTTAAATAAATAAGATTTGAGTATTAAATGGTGTTATTTAGTAGTCGATGAAAGTAGATAATTTTTTTTATTTATTTAAGTTTTGATTATTGTACAATATAAATTTGAAAATTTGCAAAAAGATGAAAAAAAAGAAACAAGAAGATCAGTTTTCAGAGAGAAGTCAGCGAAATTTTGTTAGATGGAGACACACTTTTTTTCGTGGTAAATCCCAATAATTAATTGGGTAACCTCCACAGTGATAGAACTATATATATTAATGTTATTCGAATATTTATAATTACACAGAATACAAGTATACACGGAGAATAAACAGTAGAACCTAAAATTTGGATTGGGACTCCGCCCCGAACCCCGACCTTCAGGTGGGGGGCTGCCCCTCACCCTCCGATAACCTCACCGCGGAGGTTGAACCATAAAAACTACTAAATATATTATCAGACTCCACTATCTAACAATGATGATGTATAAAATTATTTCATATATGTGTTTCTAGAAGATATCAAGTATTTTAAAAGGCTTAAGTCATCAATAAACATTTAAATTTGTTCTCATTTTTTAGTTAGACACCTTAACTAAAACTAGTTCCTATTGAACGTCTAAACTCTTCAAAATATATATCTATTAAACACAAAATGTTTATTTGATAAAAAATGTAAAGTGTATGTAATTCAATTGTGATGATGTGGTGCTGATATGACAAAATGACAAATTAAAAGATGACATTTGACATATAAATAAGAAAAAATAATAAATTATAAAAAAAAAGATCTATTTTTTATTTCATTACCTAATTTATTTTTTTTTACATTTATAAGCACTCATCACCTCCCCCCACCCTCCTCCGCCACCCCCTGCCCCCTGCTCCTTGTCCCCGCCACCCACCCACCCCTCGGCTCCTCAGGCCTATATATATAACTATGAACTG
>JAOTQJ010000096.1:19925067-19937169 GCA_025642045.1 Solanum sejunctum | reverse complement strand
AATTTTTTTAGGAATGCCACGTGTAAAATAAGGTGTGACATGTACGAGTTATGCTTGCATGGATGAACGTAGCATCGCAGTATTGGTTGGAAAAAATACGTCAGTGCAATTGTACCTCACGCGTCACGTCAGCGATTGGTCTGTGCCTACTTGTTCAAGAATTGCCAAGTTGAGTGTCATATTTGTGCACTATAAAAATTTGAATTTCAACTTAAAAAATAATGTCAAGTTTAAGACCATTTTTGAGTTTTATCCCTATTTAAAAACACATTTGACTAATGGAAAATCATAACTTGAATATTTGATTATTTTGAGTACATTATACGAAAAATACTATTTATTATAGCAGATTGGATGTATTGTCAAAACAGGTCAGAGCGTAGGTCTTTTAAACCGAAGGTCCGTTGTTCGATTATGCGTGAGGGCGCACTACTTTTTGTTTTTGACATTAAGCACTTTTGAAATATTTCACTTAATGGATGGATGATGAAGATGACCAAACATGACTTCGCCAATTTTCTATGACCCATTTGCTTTTATAATTTATATTTGTACAAATCAAATAGAAATATCTGCTTTTGCTAAAAATTATTTTTTTTTTTTAATTCGACTTAATTAATATCACTTTAAATATATATTTATTTTATCTAATTTTATATGGTATTTTTTAATTTGATATGGTGTTTAAAGATGATCAAACATGATTTCGCCAATTTTCTATGACCAATTTGCTTTTATAATTTACATTTGTCCAAATCAAATAGAAATGTCTCTTTTACTATTTTTTTTTTAATTCGACTTGATTAATATCACTTTAAATATATATTTATTTTATCTCATTTTATGTGATATTTTTCGAGAGTCAGACTAAAAAGAAAAGAATGTCATATAAAATGAGTCCGAGAGAGTAATAAAAATAAGTACATTTACTATCAAGTTAGCAGGACTTACCTTCTGGGCTGAGCTCATTGTACAGGACTTGCCTAATATGAGTTACCTCTTTTATGTGGTTTGCGAGTTATTGTTAGGAGCGGAAGTTTACCTTATGTGCACTCAAAGGATAGCGACTGTGGATTCCTTTGCTATAAAATAGGGTCAATATATCAACATCAAATTATATTTTTTTTTATCGAATGTTTTTGAAGAAACTACGTCAAATTATAATAAATCATTTAACAAATATGTATCAATTTTAAATAAGATAATGTATATTAAATATATTTCATAACATAAAATTTATTTCTATTAGATTGATATTATCCGTAAAAATGACCTAGTAATAGTTTCACATTAGCTCCTACATATTACTTATTTTATATTAAATTTTTGTATAATAAATAAATTAAAGTTTGGTAGTATTATTGTATCTAAAATTAAAACATCTATTTCCTCGATAGTGGTTATTTTTATTAAACTCTACCGACAAGTGTACGAGAGACTAGAATGTAAGAAAGTAAAGTTTTTGGGTCATTTAGTAAATCACAGAAGTATTGGGGTACATTTTCAAAAATCCTAAAATTCGAGGAACGTCAAATCTAACAAATTAAGAAACAGCTCCATTTTTGATTTCTACGGAGCAGGTTTACAGAAACGAAACGAAAACCATTAGAGAGATCAGGCGAATTCCCAAGGGCATTTGATTTGAATATTCGATAATGGATCTTAACCCAGTAAGTTTCATTATGTGTCACCTAATGTACAATCAAATCGTTATCGTATAAAACTTGAAATCTCACAATTGTTGTTTTTGTCGATTAGTTGCATTGAGGCTAGGGTTTTGTTTGAGCTCGTAATTCTTTTAATTGATCTGTTGATTTACTCGTTTGTTTGGGTTTTCGTGTTTCCATTACTTTTCTACTGCATACACGGATCTGTTTGGGAATTGAAAATTCACTTTAGTGAATTTGATCCCTGAGTTCTATATTAATCCAAAAGGTGTAAGCTTTGTTTTTGTTGGATGAATTATTACTGTAAATATAGGTGAGATTATCGATTAGTGAGAAGTATTGGTGAGCTAGTTTTGTTGTTGCTAGGCTCTAGGATATTATGGAGTCATAGTTACAATTTGATGACTTCAGTATTGGATGGGTAGTGCCGCTTGTTGATCCCCTTGTTTACCAAGCAAGATCGCGAGAAATAAATATAGAGTGCAAAGGTTAGGTGGTTTTAATTTGGGCTCAATGACAACAACAACATATCCATTGTAATCCCAGTCTGGGAAGGGTGGTGTGTATGCTGACCTTACCCCCAAGGTAGGTGGAGAGATTATTTTCAATAGACCCTCAGCTCAAGGAAAACTATGAAAGAAAATGGGCTTAAAATATAGAAGGATACCAATTCATCATTTCCTTCCAAATATTATCGTAGTGCATTAAACTATCTTATTACTTGTTTATGTTCAAGGTCTTAGTGAATACAAGAGCAGGCATCGTGATTATAACCTATTGTGTTGGTCTAATGTGTCATAGAACATCAGGTCTGTAGGTCTATATCAAGATATCTCCTTCATTTATTCACATATATTCATAGACTATGTTATTTTGACAGATATTTTCTAAACTGAATCATCCAGTGGAGTGACCTTTTATTTTGTGTTAGAACATAGGTTTCTTTTTCTCCTAGAAGATTTTGGTTGAGAAAGATATTATAGGTCCATTTGGAATTAAATAAGCATGTCATAGAAATGATCAACATGTTCAGTTCACACTATGGCTTAAGTACTGAAATAATAGCTTGGTGAATTCCTATTAAATGTAGGTGTCATCAGTATATGCAACATTAATGCAATTTTTGATGTGTCAGTTTGTATTCAGAGCAGCTTGTGCCTTTGACAAGTGTATTCTTTTGTTCTATCTCCTCCTTGCCTATTTTTTAGGATGAGATGTATATTTTGTGTGCTTTGGACAAATTAGAATGACACAAACATTTAATTGTGTGATAAAATAGGAAAAAGAAAACCTCTTGTTCTGCTGCAGTGAAAGAAATATTAAAAAAAATGAGGTGAAAATAAAGAATATTGGTTGGTTTAACACATAAGCTAGGTTCTTTCATATATACTTCATTGGCAATAGGGCTGAAGTCCCCCACCAAACAGATGCCGGTTAATTTGATCCATGTAGTCAACTGTTAGTTTGTTGGTGTAACTTAGCTGTGCTACTTGGATTGCATGTGATATTTATTTATTTATATACTTGAACAGATAAGAAATTGCGGAGTTTTAATTCTACAATCCTTTTGCAAATTTAAATATGCTATTTTTTGTCTTGTACAGCATATTTGGTTTCACCCACAAGTCGTCTTTATTTCCTGTGTTTGAACTTTCAACAGGAAGTTCTTACTGTGGTGAAAGTTCTTACTGTTGATATGAACATACCACACCTACTCATTATGCGTGGTTGATGCATGAGTTACTCGGAATGATTGTGCATAACGCATCTGTAGGTGGCCTTTTAACTTCTGATGTCTGTTGCCTAGTTAATGTATTTTATCTCTTTGAGAGACGGCTTAGTCTTCCTGCTTTGCTCTTTTCTCAAATCCATGTGAGCATCATAATATGATAAATTCTTCTAAATGTTGAAATCTTAATTTGCTTCAAGAAACAGGTTTTTTAATTGGAGATGTAGAAGACTCGTATAGCTAATTATATTAGCTTGGGAATGAAGCATGGTGATTGTTTTGTACAAAATGGACTGTTGTGAATATATTGATGCCAACTTAATGCAGATTTCTAGATTTGCTATTAATTTTAAATACCTTGCCTTTTCAAAAATAAAATAAAATTTTGACATCAGTAAGTGGGACAGTGTCAGTTACATAATCAGTGTCTTTAAGTTTTAATTAGTGTAGTAAAAGGTGCAACTAACACGCTTGCCTTAGAGGATATAATCACATGGATGGAAGTTGTTTGAAAAAACTTGTAATTTCTCAAAATCCATATAGACTTCAGAGGAAAAAAATGATGGAAGCAAAAGATTCATATAGAAGATACTAACTGGTTGGAATTAAAACTCAGTTATATTGGTATGCTTACATAGCTCCAGTTCATGGTAGTTCACTTTTTGTTCTTTTACTTCGTTCAGAGATTTGTGTGTTAGTAGAAAATTTGGAGAACTCTATTGTTAGATGATCCTAAGCTACTTAATATTGGAATGAAATTGGTCTAAGTGTAGGGGAAACAGATCTATAGAGTCAATTTCAACTAGTGTGGGATTTGGTGATACTTGTGTTGTTATTGTTGTAATCTTTAAGTTCATTTCTTTTAGCTCATCATCTTTGGAAGGTGGGTAGATGATCTAGGAGAAGCAATGTAGGTGAAAAAAGGGGTTTTTATTGGATGTCCCTGATTTTTTTTTTTTAAATAATTAAAAGAGGGTTAATTTTAATGCATAATAATCATAGCTTAGAGGTGTTTGTGGCCTTCCAGATATCCTACTTTTTTGAGTTTCTCTGTTATTTTATATAATCTTCCCTTCTTGTTTCTCTCTTTTACTACCCTTGCTGCTCCTTTCCCCTGACACCCCTAAACACTCTCTGCCACAAGGAAAGGAGGGGTCACATAGAAACTGTTGATTGATTCTTTCATAAAGCTAATTAAACTGTCTCATTCTTTCTCAGCCTACAGGGGAGGACTATGCACACCCACAGATATGTTTTTTCCATGTGCTCTTCAAGGTCTGGCTTATTTACATTGTCTTCTATTTTAATGTCTTAGGTTCTAATTGTGTTCATTAAGTTTTAACACATTTTCTTTGCATTGACAGGCAGCAGCATTAGCGTTTTATATTCTATCAGCTTTATTTGTTAATAGTTTTGTTATCATCTTTGTGGTAACTGTTCTTTTAGCTGCTCTTGACTTTTGGGTGGTTAAGAACGTTAGTGGACGTATCCTTGTGGGTTTAAGGTGGTGGAATGAAATAGATGACAATGGTGAGAGTGTGTGGAGATTTGAATGCCTTGATCAGGAGGTGGGTAATCTTGTTTCAAGTTCCTTATCATACATTTTTACCATCAAATGATCACTTTATTTTGGAAGTGCTGGCCCATTTAGTCTTAATGATTAACTTTGTTGGCTTGAACGAACCATTTTACTTCTCTTCCCCTTTCAGTCAATGGCTCGCATGAACAAGAAGGATTCCTGGCTGTTTTGGTGGACTTTGTACCTTACAGTAAGTGAAGACTCTATCATACTGGCTGTTTATTCTAATGTTCAACAGAACAAATTCAGCACATGTAACAATAACAACAAACCTAGTGTAATCCCACAAGTGGGGTCTGTTGGCAGCTTTTACTTTTTCAGGATTCAGACTTCAAGGATATTCTAGGATATGGTGTAGAGCTTCTTGTGTTTCAATCTGTACCTTATTTTGCATAGTGAAATAGTTAGCCATGATGTGTTGCGCACCTGATCTGTGTACTTTGTTGTAGGCTGTTGCTTGGTTCTTTCTCGCGATATTCTCCCTCATTAGGTTCCAAGCTGATTATCTTCTCGTTGTTGGAGTTTGCTTGACTCTCAGCGTCGCAAATATTGTTGGTTTTACTAGATGCCGCAAAGGTGTGTACTTACTCTAATTTTGTATAGATTTTGCCTCTAACAGTATCGTTACCACTGGAGTTTTGCTTCGTTTCAGTGTTCCAGTTTCCATGCAAGAGCATAATATGTATAACCGTAGATTTTATTAGGTTCCCTCATTAGTTTATGTATTCTTTTATTTGCTTGACACTTCTGTCTTGCTCTCACTGGGGTGTGTATGTTGTTGCTTCTGTCTTGCTTTGCTTGTTTCAGTTTTCATTTTTATGATTGGTAGTCATATCAAATGTCTGTGCACTATTCCCTTTTGAATTTTGCTTTCCAATACACCTTTACTGTTTAATCTTCATAAGTTTCTTTTTTCTTTCTAAAATCCAGATGCTAAGAAGCAGCTTCAAGCATTTGCAACCCAGACTCTGACTTCTCGGTTCTCCTCTACCATACAGTCTGCATTTAGTGTTGTTTGAACAATTAATACAGAACAAGCTAGTCGTGGGAGGAAACTGGTCGTCAGTGTCCACCTCTACAAACAATCGTGTATTGATTATATATAATGGTGGTCTGTATACGCTGTGAAATTAAGATGGCACATATCGGAAGGATGATTAGGAGATTTTGGCATGGTGTTTATTTGAACTCCTTTGTTGTGGTCTTTCTTGTACATGGAGAACATGAACGAACTGGAAAAACATTTTTGTTCCTTTCAGTTTTCATGAATCCATTTCTTCATTGTAATTTTTCTTTTCCCACCACGCACGGCTGATGAATTAGATATATGGGTCAATAGGCATAAAAGTATCTGAAATTTGCCATTCAAGTTATGCAGCTAGTGCAACCAGGGAGTTATGGGGAGTGGTTCCATTTATTTGCTGCGTTCTTATTCGTTTTCTATCTATTTTGATATGTTACTTGAGCCTAGGATTTTCCGGAAACTACTTTTTTACCTCAACAAGGTAGAGTTGAGGTTGCATACACTCTTAACCTTCCTACACTCATATGTGGGATTTTATTGAGTGTATATGTATAATTTTTTAAAAGAGGATGTTCACTGTAATTAAGTAATTAGGGTGTGACTATAATTATAATTATCCATTGAATAATGGACCACAGAATCTGGAAAAATGGCACGAAAATAGAAGGAAACCATTATAGCATGTTAGTGTTGTTTCACAAGTGAGATTGGTGAGCGTATGCAAATTTTATTTATAAAAATATTATTTTTAATTTTTTTATAGATAAAAAAGCGAACTGTTGCAAAAAGCACAAGAAATAACATCAAAATATCAAAATTCAAAGCAAATAGAGTAATAAATATAAAAAAAATAAAAAAAATAAAAAATAAAAACTCGGTGATTACTAAATAATACTCTTATTTCAAAATAATTAAATTGGTGGAAATACGAAAACTCAACAATAAAACATATACCACAACCCCTTTACAATAGAGACCAAAAACTAAAAAGTGCTTTATATATCATCATTGTGCGCCAATCAAGAATGGGTAGATTGAGAGGCCATGCTTTAGTGTGAACTAAAGGCTGAGGTAAGTGTGGATATATAACTGAAAATTGTGGAGGGATTCCAAGTGGGGTCTCTGTCTTATCTCAATTGTAAGAATGAGAGGAAGCCAGAACAAATCATAATCACTAGAAGAAGAAGAAGAAATGGACAACAACAACAAAATCATCATACCCCTTGTTCTTCTTTATCTTCTACCCCAATTTCTTCTTCACACTGAGGAAGGAAAAAAAGGCACCAAATCAACAACAACATGGCTAGTTTGGTTGCTATTCAACCCAAACAGCCTTCTTTCTCTGTCCTCCCTTCTTCCCATTCTGAATTCAATGGCACCAGATTAATCTCCTCTTTTCAGGTACTAATTAATATCCACTTTACCAGAAAGGAAATGGTGGGGTTTTTGTGGGGTTGGGTAGAAATTATTTGTCACTCTATTTGAATACTTTGAAATGAGTTCTGTTGCCAAACCATGACTTGGGCTTTAGTTAGTATTTCATAATTTGCATAAAAATCATACCTTTATCTGTTATGGTTTCAAGAAGATTATAAAAGTGTAATCTTTACCAGACATTAGGCTGGGTCTTGAGACAAGGGTTCCCAGGTAGTGGTAACGTCTGGCTACATTCTACATTCCACTGGTGTTGTTGTTGTTGTTACTAGACATTAGGCTATAATATGTGTCTATTGTGTGGAAACATATTGTATACCTACTACATTCCACCACCACATGTAGGATAACTCTGTCCAATAAGTCTCGGACAAATAGGAAGAAATCACTTTTAGCGTATTTGAACTTAAGACCTCGTGGTTCGCAATCCAGTTTATTGACCCTTGGGTGCTAGTGTGGTAATGTTATCTTTGTCTTTTAAGGTAATCTTTGGATTTAGCAAGACAAGAAGAGTATTAACTGTTCAGAATGCTGGCAGTTGATGCTTATTCGTATTCTATATATATCAAGAAACTGCCGTTCTTGCTTTGTTGCATAATAAGTTGGCATGATAGGTTTTTTGGTTTACTTTTGTATGATGGTTGTAGTATAAGAGGAAACCATGCCGGTCAAGAGGAGCATTGCAAGTTACAGCCTCAGGTGAAAAGAAAATCCTTATAATGGGAGGCACTCGATTCATTGGTGTCTTTCTATCCAGACTTCTTGTAAAAGAAGGCCACCAGGTAATCAACACCGTCTAATCTCTCTTTAAAGTTCAAATCATTTTACAGCTTCTACATTGTTATCCAAATTATTACCAGACAAAGATTTTAACCTTTGATGTTTGAAGTTGCCTTCAAAATTCACAATCTTATGATGATTCACAAATTCAGGTTACTCTCTTCACAAGAGGAAAGGCTCCGATCTCTCAACAATTACCAGGTGAATCAGACCAGGATTATGCTGATTTTTCCTCCAAGGTATGTTGGATATTCAATGAGCTTTAAAGCTCTAGGATTTCATGATTTGAGTTACTCTAAGTAACGGGATTTTTTGTTCCGACTGCAGTTATTGCACTTGAAGGGTGACAGAATGGATTTCGATTTTGTGAGGAGTAGTCTTTCTGCAGAGGGTTATGATGTTGTGTATGACATAAATGGTACTGTTGGTGTATTATTCTATATTTCAATGTATTCCTTGTTTCCTTCTTGTTGCAAACAATTTTTTCTGGTAGAAATATGTTTTCTATCTCCCCCCCTTTCTTGGTCTCTTATTCATGAACCGTTCGTTGTTCTTCAGGGCGTGAAGCAAATGAAGTGGAACCAATATTGGATGCATTACCTAATCTAGAACAGTAAGCTGTGAATTCTCTTAAATACTTATCATGAACTATTTGACTTGAGGATGGATTTCTGCTACGATTCTCTACCAGGAATCATTCCTGTTGTACCATTAGATTGAAATATTTTACAAAATTTGCTCATGAATTGATGGCTTTCATATGACTTAGCCACTCCTGACTAGGTAAACGTTATTTGAATGATTGGATTGTCGTATTTCTTTTTTTCTAATTATTTTAATTTTGCTATAAATCTCAGGTACATATACTGCTCTTCAGCTGGTGTATACCTCAAAACTGATTATTTACCACATTTTGAGGTCAGTTTAGTAGCATATGATAACTTTTTTAGCCTATTTTCAGTCTACTTGTGATACTAGATAGTTAAAAAGAATAGGAAACAAGAAACAGCTGTCATTTTGGTTAGTAGACGCATTTAAAAGCAACTTCTTTTCAGAGATTATTGTCAATATGCCAAATTCAGGTTCTTAAATCGAATGTTTGATTGGAGGCACTAGCAGAGAGATTAGACTCAACGGTTTATTCATCTCAGAGATGTAAAAACAGCAGCTTATCTGCTCCATCCTATTTGCATCTTAGCCTTTCTTCTAATTTTTGTTCTTATCTTGACTTAGTTCATTTATGTAGTTCTTTTTCCGAAAGCTAACAAAAACATCTTGCCCAATGTCAACAGGCCGATGCAGGTGACCCGAAGAGCAGGCATAAAGGAAAGCTCGAGACAGAGAGCTTGTTAGTATCACGAGGTGTTAATTGGACTTCTCTAAGGCCTGTTTATATTTATGGGCCACTTAACTACAATCCTGTTGAAGAGTGGTTCTTCCACCGATTGAAAGCTGGTCGCCCAATTCCAATTCCTAACTCAGGGATACAAATAACTCAACTTGGACATGTCAAGGTTAGTCAGCACAAATTAGAAGAGTAGTTCACATCCTATAAATTTAAAATTTTCACTTTCTAGTTTAAGCTTCAGCCAATGTTGTCACCTTAAAAGTTCCACGAGGATGTGTTTACTTAGGTCGTATAAGTATTCAATATTTACAAGTGGCCCCCATTTAGTAGATACCAGGAAATATGTGTTATCAAGCAGGATCATCATACTCTTGGTTCAATTTCAAGCAATACTTGAGTTAAACCGCATTATAACATGATCTTAAAAATCGTCTCAAATAGAATCACAACCCTGTGTCAACGAGATAATTATCTTGCTTTTGGTTGGATATTGGCAGGATCTTGCAAACGCTTTTGTTAAGGTTCTTGGAAATGAGAAAGCAAGCAAGCAAGTATTTAACATATCAGGAGAGAAATATGTTACATTTGATGGATTAGCTAGGGCTTGCGCCAAGGTAATTTTTGGGTCAATGTTAGCTTATATTGCTCGGAAAAGCTTTGCATGATATACAATTGACCGTCAATATTCCTAATCCAGGCTGGTGGATTCCCTGAACCTGAGCTTGTTCATTACAACCCTAAGGAGTTCGATTTTGGCAAGAAGAAAGCATTCCCATTCCGTGATCAGGTAAATACTGAAGAAAGCATTCCCATTCCCTAGTCATCACTAAATGTTCACCGCGCCTTATCTTAGTAGTTAGTACCTTTCTAAAATACACATCAGTAAAAACCTCTGCTTCCTACTCAAGTTTATGCGCATATTTGTGAATAAAACACACATTTTAGTACAACCAATCATTTTCCAAACGAAATAGTACTAGAAATATTGTATTCATAAATGATATATATAGTAGGTTTATTTCCCTAGCTGAAGTTGTTAGTATTCTGGTTCAGCATTAGTCTATTTATGTCTTCTCATTGGTGTTAACGTCGAGTTTCTACAGCATTTCTTTACATCGATCGAAAAGGCAAAGTCTCTGCTAGGATGGAAACCAGAATTTGACCTGGTGGAAGGTCTTACAGACTCTTACAACCTAGATTTTGGTCGGGGAACTTTCAGGAAAGCAGCTGATTTCTCTACAGATGATCTCATTCTTGAAAAGAAACTAGTTCCCCAGAGCTAGGATTTCTGTTTTTCCATTTTTTAAGTTTTCCTCCAAGAAGTTCACAAATCAATAGTGGCCAAACTATTTGAAATTTCCTTTGTATATTAACTTCATTCAATGAGATGAAATGAATAACAAGTATTGTCATTTTTCCATCAACATTTTGTTTGGGTAGGGGTGTAGTGTGGTGTTCATATAAATAACTGAAAAGGGTGAAAGATACCCTTACAAGGTCGTCCCGCGTACTAAAACTTCAGATTTTTGGGGACCTTTCGGACCATATACCTCAATCACAATATCTCATCTCTCTTTGCCACCTTCTCGTGTCAAGGGTTTGTAAAAAATACTCTTAAATTTTGCGCAACTGATAAAAAACATCTATGCTAATATTTTAATCAAAAAATGCCCTTGTTGCTCTTAGTTTGACCCAAAAATGTTTTAATTGATATTTAATTAAGTCAAAAATGACTTTTCCAAATAAAAGTATATTTACTTTTTAATAAGTAATATTTTTCTTGTTTGTTTCTTTTAAAATCCTTTTAATTAACAAAAATATTTTTTACTACAACAATTTGTTTGTCCTAACTTTTCTTGTCGATTTCTTTAAATATTTTCTTTTCTTATAACTTACTAATTCAAAAATTTCACCTAATATGTTAAGCATATCAACGTGATGAAATAAATTGAGACAAAGAAAATAATGCATATATTTATTTAATTACAGTAAATGCTAAATGTCAGTAATGCTTTAGAGAAAAAATTGGAGGAATTTAATGGAGGACATTATTAATATGGTGGTCGCACGGGTGCGAATATTATAAGGGCGATAGCATAGCACGTACAGACTATATTTTTCGCCAGCTTTCAAAATACATTGCCTTCGTATCGATTTGATGTAAATATCTGTCTTAGGTGATTTTTTTTATGCGTTCCAAAAGAATCTTATCTTATTCTAATAAAAAATAATTTATTTTAAATATTTTTTTATTCTTATAAAATAATTCTCAATTATATAAATATTTAATAATAATTTTAAAAACTTTTTGTGCAACATGAACTGAGACTGAAGGGAGAGTAATAAATTGTTTTATCATATACTTGCTGGCTACCAGGTGTACTTAACTATGACGCGTTTTGGCCGGTTTTTTTGCTGGCCCGGTTTCACGGCCCCCAACATATATAATTTATTATTTGTTTCTTTTTGACTTTTGTTTAGATCCGTTACCAAACGTTCATATTTAAATATTACTCTAAATATTTATATCAAATTAAATAT
>JAOTQJ010000096.1:19893038-19920270 GCA_025642045.1 Solanum sejunctum | reverse complement strand
ATGTGAAAAATATTCCATGAAGTTAATTTAGGTGCAAGTAAATTTTATTTTCAAAAAAAGGAAGGAGGGGGGGGGGGGGTTGACTTAGGGAAAGGAGAAATGGGGAGGGGATTACGGTATGATAAATCGAATTCTTATCAATAAAGTGAGAATTCAAATAATTAATTAATTAAACTATTAAAATTCTCCAGGTGCACATAAACTGACTCAAACACCACGATTATTTGTTAAAGGAAAATGTTTGCCCCCATACCAAACATTATAAATGAGTACTAATTTTATTTTGATGGGTCTTGCCATTATGAATTGAAAATTGAGATTAATTCCTGTCAACTTGGATTTGTTTCCTTGAGAGAACACAAGAATTGTAAAGAGTAGACAAAAATTGGACAAAATTAGTAATTAGTCACTTTTAATACATAAATATCAAAATGTAGCTATTACTATTTTAAAAATTATTAATATTTAATCAATTCTTTTTATAGAAAATTTTTTTACATAAAAATATCATCCTAAAATACGAATAATTTCGCCATATAGTATTAAAATTTTTGATGCATGATATTTCAATTTTTTTAGAGTAATAAACTTCGAAAACCTCGAGAGATTTTTAAGTTGGAAATCAAAAATCCATTGAAGTTTTCAAACATTTGTTGAAATTTTAAATCCCACAAAACATTCTTAAAATTTGTATTTATGAGAAAATACAAGTGCAGCAAGGAAAAAGATCACTAAAAAAACAACACCAAACACATTAATACATTGCCACCCACCAATTTTAATTTCACAGACCAAACAACTCCTTACATCAGTGACCTTACGACGACGTTTATTCCATCTTCTCCAGAATCGACGCAATTCTCATATTTCTTCATTCGGATTTAGTTTCTCTGGGGAATTTACTCGGATCCCAAGTCCCTGGTAATTCCTCTCCCTTTGCAGATTTGCTTGTCGATTTACTTCAATTTTTTTCGTATGTGGTGTTCCATTGATTGGATCGTCAATTTTGAAAACTTATCATAATCAACTCTTACATTAGCATTAATAACTATAATTTACTGCCTTATTTAAATGGACATTATTTAGATCTCATTAATTTTGTGTAATTTGAGTGAGCTAAGTTGATTTTTGGGAAAAAGAAGGTTATTCTTCCATAGGTGTGACTGTTAGTCGACAGAGTTACTTGTACCTCTTGTGGGTGGGAGATAATAGTAGAATTAGTTGAGTTGTGGGAAAGTTGGCCAGACACAACAGTCATGAAAAAGAAAAAGGTCTGTCTTTCCATAATAGTTAAGGTAATAGTCTAACTATTGATGTTTTAGGAGCTGTTTAAAAGTTTTGTTAGATGTATTTGGATGCTTGGACTGCCTGGTGCACTAAAACTCTTGTTATGCGTAAGGTCTTGAAATGGCTGACCACAAGGTCTATTATATACAGCCTTACCTTGTATTTCTGCTGAGGTTGTTGAACCAGTGACTTCCTGGTCATATAATCGCAACTTGTATTGTGCTGCTTTGTAGAATTTAATCTATTAATAGTATTCATCCTGCAAATTTCGAGAAAAAAAGAATGAGGATTCTGGCTTCCTGATTTATTTTTAAATTAAGCTTTTCAAGTGTTCTTTTGATGTTGCAAGTTGTATAACTTTGGATGTAGGTGATATTCTATATGTTTTGTTTTGGCAAAAACAAACAATATGTGTGTAATTTTGGACGTGAAATGTTAAAATCGAATTCGGAGGGGGAGAATGATTTATTGCAGGGGTTTATTAACTTTGTTTAAGATTTAATTATTGCATCGAGTTTAAATGGTGTAACCTGGTCAGGTGATGATTCATGTAGCTGGTGTTACTTGTTTGGAACTAAGGCGTTGTTGTAGTTTATGATTGTCAAACAAAGTTTCTGCTATAAAAAGCTGTTGGATTGTTTATTCGTTTTGATTGAATGTATCCTTTTTCGGTTACTGCACTGAAACAGCATCTTGAACTGTGAGCTATGGACTCAACCCTGGAAAATGTAGCTTATTCCCCCAAAAATATATTCATTCTATCTGGCCAAAGTAACATGGCTGGTCGTGGTGGAGTAGAAAAGCATCACTGGAATGGCATTGTACCAAACGAATGTCGTCCTGATCCTTCTAGAATTTTCCGTCTTAGTGCACACCTCCACTGGGAGGTGGCACGTGAGCCACTCCACCATGACATTGACACCAAGAAGACCTGTGGTGTTGGACCTGGAATGTCATTTGCAAATGCAATCAAGGACCGAGTGGAAGCTATTGGGTTAGTGCCATGTGCTGTAGGAGGAACTGCGATAAAAGAGTGGGCACGCGGGCAACACTTGTATGAGAATATGGTAAAGAGAGCAAGAGCTTCTGTGCATCATGGTGGAGAAATCAAGGCATTGCTTTGGTATCAAGGAGAGAGTGATACATCATCTCAGCATTGCGCTGAGACCTATAAGGCTAATATGGAGAAGTTAATACATAACGTTCATGCTGATTTGCATCTGCCATCTCTGCCGATTATTCAGGTTAGCTAATGTAGTTTGCTTCAAGCCTAAATGATTCCTGTTTGAAATAAGTAACATTGTTATCGCGCATTTCTCAACACTGAACATCGAAACCTAGAAAGTAGGTGTTCTCTATGTGAAATTGCGAGTCCAGTTCAAATCTGCCTGATGCATGTAACACTTCTCAAGGATTTCGGCAATTGTCGTTAGGAATTTCATGGACCAAAGTAGCTGAACATTTTCACATGTTCTCCAACTGTCCTACAGGTTGCAATTGCATCAGGAGATGAGAAGTATATCGAAAAGATTCGAGAAGCTCAAAAGGCGATTGACCTCCCAAATGTTGTCTGTGTTGATGCCAGGGGATTGCAGCTCAATGCAGATAATCTCCATTTAACCACAGAGTCTCAAGTTAAATTAGGCCAAATGTTGGCTGATGCATACCTTACCCATTTTGGACCACAAGAACCTTGTGTTGCTTCATCTTGACAAATTTGCTGTCATATGTGTGTGACTAAAAAACTGTTTAATCCTGACTCATGAACATATTGAGAGTGCTCATATAACTAAAATGTACTATATTATTACTTTGAAGTAAGTTGATTCATTTTCTGTCTTCCTTGAAGTAAAATTTGTTGACCTTATGGTCCGACCCTTAACTCAGCCTAGGCACAGGAAGCTTAGTCCAAATGACCATACTTATTATTCTATCCGTTCATCTCATTTTATATGATATCTTTCGATTTTCGAGACTCAAATGAGTATTTCCTTGGCTTCATTTCTTCATGCGCCTTTCAAATATTTTGAATTGTCCAATTGTTGTGACATGGTCCTTTTCAATAGTTTTCGAATATGTAAATTTAGTTTAAGGAACTTAAGATTTTGCGTCCAAATTTATGGTCAAAATTTAAAAGTTTCACTCAACCGTACCACATAAGTTAAAACAAAGGGGGTAACAACTTGTGCAACAACAATTTTCTGGAGTCGGGTGCATATGCGTGGGTTGCTTGGCATTTGAGTTCTCTCTGTCCTGCGGGAAAGTTTTAATCATCAGTGAACATTAAACTTCTTCCTAGACATGGTTTTTTCGATTTATGTACACCTCACTATAGGAATGTGCATGAAATTCTTCTGGTTTCGTCAATCTGTTTTATCAACAACATACCAGGGGGTTTGAAGAGGGTGATGTGTAGATATTCTTGTTGATTTGTTTTTTCAAACTGGAAATAGTCTTTAGACTGAAGAATTGTACTTGTCACAAATTGTTTAGTTGTACATGATTTCAGTCATATAACTTCCGATGAATATCTTAAATTGGCAAATGATGTTTGCAAAATGAATCAAGGTAATAAAGCAAAAACCTCAATGGGTACCCCTTCTACAACCAAAAGATACATAGCTCGTGTTGGTTTATGCAGGTAACTGCCTACAATGAATATTGTTTGAACTGAAGGATTTCTTCAGCGGTTGTGGAATATTACTTCAAACTCAAACAAGATATATCAGTCAGGTATAGTCCCATCTTCAACTCATTAACCTCACGTGCAGAGTCCACCTCTATCTCTTTGCTTCAAAACACTCCGCTAGCTTTATAAATTATAACTGGTTGTTTTGTTTCATCGACATCTTGGTGTATTGACTTCTATGATTAGTGAGGGGGAACTACTTATCTTATGTCATCTGCTTCTTCCGGCTTTCTGAGACATATTCATAGTATTCCTCTTCACCGTAAAGTTTCCTGAAAGACGAAAAATATGCAGTAAGTTTATATTAGGAACCCTACAGAAGATCCACCCAGAGGAAGGGGAAATATATGTTTGAGGACAACTTGATATAAAAGTAATAGAATCTCAGGTATAGTTGACATGATTTTATGTCAGCGCTGGCGCCTTGTAAGCAAATGAACATGCAAGACAGATAATACAATCAACTCCCTACTTATAATTTCAGTCTCTGACTAAGCAATTTTTTAAATATCGAACTGCGCATGTACCTCAAAACATTTCCCATTTCTCTGTGTTGAAGCAGCCACAGAGAAGTGTCCAAAATTCTTAACCAGTGGTACATATACAGTATAAACCCTCCAACAAATAAATGTTACAACACAGATATCAGCAATACACAATTCCACCCCAAACAAAAAGGAAAATGTTCCACCACCCCATTTGGCAAACAAAAGATGATTAGCAAATTCTTCATACTGTTCACACGTGAACTATCTAATTAAAACCACAATCTTCCTCCTCTTCCTTATTAGGAAGCTCATCTTGGATAAGCATTGCTTCACATATAGCTGTCTATCCAAGGAAGAAACCTCCAGGGATGAAAGCTTCCAAATGCCCTCTCGAACTCTTTTTCAATCACTTACAGAGGAGTTGAAAAAGGATATGACTACTTCCAATAAGTAAATTTTTTTTGCCAAATGAAAGAAATAGCCCTCTTCTCCTCCTGTTTTCATTAGCTCCTACCAAATATAATGCTATTTACAACAACAATGGCCCCGATGTAGCATATTCCACAACTAATTAGACTAATCACTGTTACTTGGCTAGTTATATCCACCCACAGCTTATATGTGAAGAATTGTAACTATAGGAAATAATAGTGAGGGTTGTGGACTAATGAACCCCGCCAATGTTGGGCAAACTCATAGTGGAAAATGGTACAAGGATGAAAGAAAAGATTAAGAACCTCATGCACCTTTTCACAATTTAAATCCTCGTTTCCTTGAGAAACTTTTGAGCAACTTTTAGAATGAGCAGACTATGTAATTATGTAGAGAACAAAGGAAGGGGGTGAGGGTCAAGCAGATGTCATACATTATACCAGACAACAATATCGAAACTACCCATATCAGAAATCAGAACACAAACAACTTAATTTGGAGACTAACTGAACAGCAACTAAATTTGATCCCAACACATGGAACTACAGGTGGATAAAACAACAGCAGACAGACAAACTTACGCTAGATCTGCCAAGGTATCTGATTTAATTACTGCCAGCCCCTCCGGTTGTCCAAGGGAAGAATAGTGCGCTATCATTTCCTTCAGGGTGTGCTTCGTGCTTTTGATATCGTTATCCCACAATATACTCTACAACCAAAGCACCCAGACCTGTTACTTACATTTGCAGTGAAAAGCATATAAGAAGCCAATGACTTCATCGACTTCAATTTTAAACAAAAGCTGAATATAGTTTAGTCTGTTTCGTTTATATGCTGGATGGCCAAAGTGGCTAATTAATTCAGAGTCTATTTAACAAGTAATACGAGATTGATTCACGTCTGGCTCACAGGTCGAGTACCTTTCTCACATACTCTCTTTTGACATCTTCCCATGGTATTTTTCCCTCGGAAGAGAATATAGAAGCATTCCACATTGCTCCTCTTGCAACCATCACAGATGAAGCACCTATTGAATAAAGTTGTTATATGTTGCAAACATAAGCAGAAACAACCACGTAGATATTCATAAAAATAGATAGAAAAGCAATCATCAACTTAATATAAACAATGATCATACAGATTATTCAGTGTTTGATGTATCAAAAGGAAGCATGCTGTAAAAGATTAATTTGCAGTTCTGCGGCAACAAGATCTCTATGATTATGACTTCTGAATTGAAGGCTATGTTTTCCAGATCCTCCAAAAATATAACCTCACTCCATGTCAGATCCCCTCCAAGTATGATGCATTTTGGGAGGATCCGACATGCCTGCCATGGCTTTTCTGGAGGATCCACGCAACATGGAGAAGAAGAGTTAATGGGCCTGAACTGCAAGCATCTACAATGACTTTGCTAAGCAGTTAAAGTAACTCTAAGAGACTTGGTTCAAGCAACTTAACCATCAACAACTTTGCATGAAGCTTGTATTCTTGCAGTGCTGTGCTAAAAGTCCATTTTAGTGAATTAACGTGTTTGTTTCATTAGGGAGAAGGAAACACAAAAAAGAGACAATAAGGAAAGAAACAGAGCCTCCATTTGATAATATGTACATCCCGCACAGTTTTGCCCCTCCAAGCTCTTACAATGTACTGATAAAAGCTGGAAAAAAAAATGAAACCCATATAGAGTATCTTTCCTTCATCTTTAACACAAATGCATCCACAGTTCTTTACAGCAGAAGTAAGGAGTAAGCAGAAGCAAGAATTCAAACTTTTTTCTACTTATTTTATAGTAGTCAACTCATTGATTGAAGGGAAATTGCTGCATACATCTTTTACAAGAAAGAACCATCAAGCACATCAAAAAAATATATAAGCTGTTTGATTTCATTTCCTTAAACCTATAGAGAACAACAACAACAACATACCCAGTAAAATCCCACAAGTGAGGTGTGGGGAGGGTAGAATGTACGTAGACCTTACCACTACCATAGAAGTAGAGAGGTTGTTTCCTGGGAATCCTCATCTCAAAACCCGTAAGCAAGAAAGAACTAGATATGACAAAAGGAAGGGAAGGGAACAAAAAGAGCGACTAATAATGACAGTATGTAAATAAGATAAACTAACACATAATACTACAGGTAATGCGAACACAAGACAAAAAAAACACCTAACCCTACCATTAGCCTGCTACTCTAATTCGCGACCTCCACTTTTTTCTACCTAAGGTCAAATGAAAATCACCATATACCCATATATGGACGGCAAAGATACATTTATCTTCATAACATAGATATTTTTGCCATATTGTGTCAAACACTCAGATCTATTAATATCTAAAAAACCTTCACCTAGAAAGTGCAAACTGATTCATCAGAGAACAATATGAGAACAAAGAGCAATTATAAGTACAAGCACACCTGTTGCATCTCTAATACGTTGAAAATCCTCATATTCAAAAACATCACCATTTGCTATAACTGGAATAGAGAGAGCGGCAGCAACATCAGCAATCTCATTCCACTTTGCAGGATCTCTTGGCCTGTCTGGAACTTTCCTATAGTTCAATCAACAATCATGCCGCATTTGCTAGTCAGTGGAAATACTAATATCACTTGACCTCAAGTTAAAAGCACCAAATAGGAGAAAGCTCAAAAAAGCAAAAAGTGACGACTCTATCCAAACAAAAAAAGAAAACCAGAAATGAGCAATGACCATGTCCCGCAGAAGCAGAGACATAATCAGAATAGCTGCTGAGAGAACGATCAAATTGCACCCTCATAAATCAATTCTAACATTGTTTCCAAATATAGCATATTCAATTTCTGTATTTTAAATCATCTAGCACTAAATACACATAACAACAGCCCAGACATAATTCATGGGAAAGGCAATTATGTGAATCAAGCAGTCAACCTACCAACCCACCCACCCCCGAATGATGAAAGGAAGATCAGAACTAAAACAATCCTGTTTTCTGGACATGTGGTTACCAAATTCATGAATTGGCGTGTCCAGAATGAAACTTCAACATAAGTTTAAACACAAAAAGTGAAAGGAAAGAGAGGTCGGGGAGGGTAGCAAAAACATACTGAACAGACAACACTTTCCAATATAACCAAGCAGACTAAATGGTTCCTTCCCCACTTCTAAGGTGGACTGTTTGATCAACAGCAACCCCCACCTCATATTGGCAAAAACTCCAACAACTTCATGAAATAATTGATCCCAAAAGAAGTCAATCTGAATATTGAAAGGGTTGATTGGATGACACAAGGTTAGGTTTAAAAAGAACATAAGCAGCAGATACACAGAGATAACATACCTTCCGTGAACAGCAAGGGCAGAGACACCAGTCCTCTCAATCCGTCGTGCCAATTCCACTGTATCCTGCGGAGATTTTAATAATCTAATCTTGCACGTTACTGGTATATCCAAGTTTCTCCTCAATGTTGTCAAAATCTGAGTTAAGAAGAAAGGAAACATCATGAGCAGGACATGCACTTCTATGCTGTATTAGAAGGAAATCCTACTACTAGTGTGAACAAGAACAAATGCATACATCATGGATAAGCTCCGGTTTGCTCAACAGTGCAGCACCCATGCCTCCACTAATAGAGAATGATTTGGGGCATCCCATGTTTATGTCCACTGCTGCTACATCTTTACAACTGAGAAAGGACAGACCATCAAATATTTCGATCAGATGCAGAGACTGTTTATCAAGTTCAAGCATAATTAGTTGTTTAAACTTTCATGCCTAGGTCAGAAGACCTGTTAAAAGAATAGGCAAACAAACTCAGCTAAGTACGTTCGAGTTCCTTCGCAATCTTAAGAAAGACAGTAGATCATGAACCTTCACAAGAATGAAATTCATGGAATTATGATAAAATGTTTAAAGAACAAAATTCATAATAATGCAACTTGTGCAGTTCAACGTTAGCAAGTTCAAGTCAAACAAGCTTGTTACTTTAAACAAACATCAGCTATACCCACAATCCATAGCATGTCAGAAATGCCCGTAAATACTGCTAACAACATGATAACTCAATAATTTAGACATTCATTGCAGAAAAAGATATGACAACATCGAGAAAAAGAAAAGCAAAAACACTCGCGTTCATCCTCAAGACAGTCAAGAAAATTAGTAGAAGAAATCGAACAAGACCATTTCGAATATTGATGTACAATATTGAAATCAGGAATATATGAAGTCTACTTATTAGTTAACATAATCCAACAAGACCATGTTAACCTTGATGTACGATATGGAAATCAGGAACTTATAAATTCTACATCATCCTTCATTCCTCCCAACCTGGGGACGGACATACATTTCCACCAATAGGATCTATTGTTATCAAGGAAATGTTCACAAGAAGACTTCTACAGTGCCATTTATATTCATAGTGATAATGGTACAACTTATTAGGACCTCCATACTGGTGGGAAGTAGTTATTAACTAGTGGCAATTTGCTCTCAATCAATGAAATTCATTATTTTTTGTAGGTGTCCTTTGCATGGAATCCAATTGTTGCAATAGAAACTGCTTGATTGGTTTATAAACTCAATCTTAAGAGTTCTTACATAGCAAGATAGATATTCTAAATAATGCATCACATTACTTTAAACAAATACCACCACAAATGTCAGAAGACTTATATTGACAACAAAGCAAGTGGAAACTGGAAACAAAAAGTTTAAATACTTATCAACTACAAGGAGACAATTTAATTTTATCAGAGAGAGCAGAAGGAATTAAAGTACAAAGATTACATTAGGGAGGAAAAGAAGAAAGAACTGAATGAAACATACACAATTTCAGCAGCTTTGAGAGCCCTCATGGCATCAGAAGTGCCCATCTGAAACACCACTCGATTTCTTTCCTCGGGGCACGTTCTGAAAACAACATTATCAGTTCCCTTCTCCAATAGGTCAGTAGTCCCTAAGACATCTAAGGAATAAGCGATGAAACTCATGAGAAATATTTTAGATGCACCGAGTTTAGCAACTTTGTTTCTTTTGCCATCTCATATGACACTAGGTAACCTGCATTGAAAGTCATGTTTCACTATAATATTTTATCTTTCTGTTTTTTATTTCCCCTAAAAAGATAAGTGGCTTTGAATCCTATTCATCCATGGTCATACACCTAAAAATATACAGCAAAATAGCAAGGAATAGAACATAGCCGTTTTACAATAATATATTATCTTTCTACGAACAAACAATACATACACTTTCTCAAAAAACAGTAAGGCATAAAGCATTCACAGTATAATGACTTTGAGTAAATCTTCCACACTTGGAAAGATACTGAATCAATTACAGGATGACATATAGACTATGTCACTGTACGCGGCCTAGATAATAACTGATAAATCCATCTTTGGTATTCTAGAGGCAATCAGCACTAACACTAAAACATTCAGCTTTACATTTAAAAGTTTCTATATATCTCTCAAATATTCCATTATAAGCTATGCATCCAGGTAAAACTTTCTCATTATCAAATATCTTCAATTAAAAGGCTCTTCTTTTTTTATAAAGAGAGACCCATAACATGATGAAATTCAAAAGTCCTCATCCTTCATTCATTAACATAAAAATATCAACAATGATAACTGAATAATAGAAGTATCCAAATTGACATATACAACACAATAAGATCAAGGTTATACTCATCAAATAAAGATTTTGCACAAAACAAGACATCCATGTTCTTCCTTGGTATTGTTAGAAAGTGTTCGTTTCATCCTTTCACAGAAGTAGTAAATCTCTACTCTACATATTACATGATACTTAATGTATACGGTTAAAAGAGAATACAGACAGAAGATGGTGAAACATATGAATCAGAAATTACCATTAACTCGCCGCTCACATTTGATGATCTTATGATCAATAATCTCCTCTCCATAGGTTATGTCTGCACCATATTGGGCAGCGAGCATCCTGAATGGCAATGTACCCTGACAGAGAAACAATGAAAGCATACGATTCATAGGCATCCAAGAACAACACATAATAAAAAGTATAGACATAATAAGAGAAGTCTTAAGGCTTTTAACCACACTTCCTAGTGAAATCAACAAACCCTGGAATGACGAAACAAGTTCTGGAGAGAGAAATACACATGAATATGAATAAGAAAGCAACCACAGAAAGAAAAAAAAAAGTTAAAGGTACCAAAAAATGGAAGCAGCCAAAAAAAAAGAAGGAAGAAAAGATGCTCCAATTCCATTTCAGTTGAAGAAACTTACCACTCTGACCATTGGAGCCAAGACAAGCTTGTTTCTGTACTCCATCTTTCTGACGAGGTGGATAAGTCAGTATAATACCTGAGGTAATAACAAATGCTAACCATATTGAGGATCTTGAAGATAGAGTTGCAGTTTATGTATAGTTGTAATGCTTCTAACTGTACACAAGTCCTGTAACCAAGATTTAGTGGTAACGTAACTAACTCGGAGAAAATAGAAAAGTATAGTAAGGGTCTTCTCTATCTCTAAAAAGGTGACATCTATCATCTTTTTAACCATAGCGGTCTCCTGCTACCGTTCACATGAAAAGTGCCAGGTAAAACTAGCTGTAGCTAGAATTTGAACGAGGTATCTCTAGATTCTTACTAGCCAGCTTGCATGCCAATCTACTGGGCAGCCTGCAACAGCTCACACACAGACTAGCCGGTAAACCTGCCATAGCTATAATTTTCTATGTTGCTCGCATTCTCCAAAAATGAAGCCGCACTGCATCAAATTCGACATGCACTCGCCGTTTTCAAGGAGCCTGAGCAACATATATAATTTGAACCTGTTATCTTCAGATTCTTACCTTCATGCCTCAACCATTCAACCATCCCCTTGGGGAAATATATAACATAGAGGAACCGTTTGGTGTGAACTATAAGGTATAATAATCTCGGGATAGAATGCAAGATTATTTTATCCCGTGTTTGGTTGGAGGATAATCCTCGGATTATTTATCCCACCATTTATACTTTAATGATGAGATAAACAGATAAGTTTTTCATATACACATGGAATAACTTATCCCAGGATAACATATTCCAAGATAATTAATCCCAAGATAAATTGTTCCCAACCAAACCACTCCAGAGTGTATAGCTACAGAAAGTGGCTAAATCATAAAGATGATCAAAACTAAACCTGGACATTCGAATTATTCCAAATAATATTGAACAACATATTCCCAAATCTATGCTACAGCAACTTCAAATTGTTAAAGATTTCTAGCTTCAACATACACAATGCATATACTGTTTTGTATCTTATTCTGTATGGACAATACTACCACCACAACACACCTAGGGTAATCCTACAAGCTGGGACTGGAAAATGCAGGATAGAAGACGTTAACCCTATCTACGCTCTAATTATTCTAAATAATATATGTTAAACGGCCAACTAAACCCCAACCTATGTATCAGCAATTGCAGTTTCCGACTGACAAATAGCGTTCAACAGATACACTGTATATATAGATTCGGCTCACGGTATATAGCCAGTAATACAGAAAAGAAAATACGAGGAAATGATAATACACCTCAAATTTTATCTGTAAACAGACTGAGCAGGAGAAAGAGCTGGTCAACGGATTATATTAACGTTGACTTCGCCTGAGAAGACCAAAAACGCCGGCGGCAACCAACCGCGGCGGAATATCTGACTGTTGCAACTCGAGCGGCGGCAGTGTCGGGATTTATCTTATTAGAAATAAGCTTAAAATTTTAATTTTCTTTCGAGAAGTGGAAACGTAAATAAAACAAAGGCGGAAATATTTTTATAATAAAATATATTCATCTGTGATCATTGGACTAATTTTCGTGTGTTCGAATGAGTACATTGATTTGAAAAAAGAAAAAAGTTTTTATTATTTGTATAGGTGTCAAATACTCTTAAAGCTTCGATTAATTTTGAAGATTCATAGATCATTAACAAAAAATTTCTTCCAAGTATATCATGATTAATTTAAATTATCTAATCGAATAGCCTTAACATATTATTTGCACTCAATGAATTTTTCAAAATTATAATATTTCATTTTTTTATTTATTTTTTGAAAAAAGAGATATAAACATTTGATTCATTTATCATTTCTCATTAATTTGATTATTTATTAATGAAAGGAGAAGTTTATTTATTTCTACATAAGTTTCATATGTTATTATCATATAAAAGTTCATTGGATATATTCAATCATAAGAATTTATATTTGCCAAATAAAATTAAATTACGAGATTATTAGAGTTAAAAAAATGATTTTCAAGAATAATTAAAAATAATTTACTAAAATATTGATTGAAATAAATAAATAAAATTTTGTGTGTTCTATTGAAGGTTTGACGTGTGATCAAATTTACACTAAATTTAATTGTATTCGCTGATGAATATTACAGACTATTCGAATAAATCAGATATTGACCATTCAAAAATTATAAAAAAACTGTTTCAAAAAATAAAAGACATCCTCACTTAAAAACAATGGGACAATTTAAAAATGATTGACCACATTGATCTAGTCTTTTGTTGGTATGTTGGAGTGTCAGACTCTTATTGCTACTTCCATTATGGAGGTTGAATTTATTTTTTGTTTTATAATTATTTACATAGTGTGTCATTAAAAAATTTTAATTATTAAGTTAAAAAAAGTTAGAACTCAAGAACTTGTGATTCTACAATTTAGAATTTAGTCTCTGCGTTCGAAATTTCATCACATTATGTTAAAGTTTTGTATTAAATTATATTATATTGTGTTGAAGTTTCACATAACTAGAAATATTTGGATTCTAGCAAAGCATATTGAAGCTTCACATATAAAAATTTCGAACTTCAATATATTGATCTAGTGTTTTATCGTATTTTAATAATAACTAGTTGTATTCAAATTTTTATTTCTATGTTAAAAGTAACTATTTTTAATATTCGCTTAATATATTTTTAATTGTCAATTTTTTTTTAATTTATTACTTTTAATATTTATTATTTTGACAAATTAACGTAGGACAAATTTATTTTCCTATTACACACTTAATTTATTATCATTAAATTAAAATTATTAAAAAAATATAATAAGTAAAACGGAAAAATACATTGAAAATGGTCAAACATTAAATGACATTGGGGAATGTAGCAAATCATTTTTGAGTTATTGTACGATAAAACTTTATTTAAATTTAAGAATTTGAATCAAACTATTTAATTTTTTATATCCATTGATAAGAGTTTTGATAGAGTAATAAAAATCCAAGGTAGTATATTAAAATAAATGGGTAATATTTTGTTAACTTGAAACATCTGTTACTAATATAAATAAATAAGTATTACTAACAGATACTTTTCGTGTTATTTATTATAAGAGTTAAAATTGTTATAATAAACCTTTTGATTGAATAAAATTATTTTTAAATTAAATCGTTAAATCAGCCACATAAAGATTGTTCAATGATGTATTTATTGCAATGAATTAGAAAAATTGATATTGTTATGATTTCATATCCCAAACATCTATTGAATTCGCTGTGCATCATGACATTAGTATACATGCATTGTTTATGTTAAATACAACAACATTACCCCTATATTTAAAAAGATAGGACGACTATTTTCGAATGATCCATGATGAGTATCAAAAGTTGCATTTACTAACTGCTACTTTACGATTGAAAGAAGCGTAGAAAGTTTAAAGAGTCATTTTGCTTTATTCCATTATATCCCAAAATCAAAAATAGTGAATTTTATCTTTGACTCCATCCGAGATTGATAGAATTATTGTTTATGTTAAAACCCAATCTGCATCGCAATACGTAATTATGGGCTAGTGCCTACAAATTAAAACCTTGAAAATACAATACATACAAATATACTGAAAAAAATGAGGTTTAATTAAAATAATATATATTTCCAATTACAACAAGTTCGTACGCATATGCTTACAAGAAATAGTTTACAAAAAATACTTATCAATATACACTCTTGATGAATAATTTGTATTAAATTGTTACACCACATTAAATCCCGTCTTTCTTACGAGCAATTAAACCACAAAATTAAATGTGGTTAATTTCTTTTATTGGTTTTATATGTATAAATTGACTTCATGAATGGATATTTAGGCATAATCACAAATGCCATAGAAACAATATCCTCCTGTCATGCACCTATTATTGCAATAGCCACAATGCCTCTTGTCAAAAGACAAATTCACACATTCACCTCTACAACAAGTCTCTGTGAAAGGACACTTTTTCTTGCAAGCACCACAATTATGATCGTCGTACCCTAAATCCACGCACTTGTTGTTGCAACATGTACCGCCTTCCAACACGTGGCATATTTCGTTGTCTTTGTGGCAGTGATCCGCGGCCCTAGGGTTCTTGATCTCTTGTTGAGCAAGAAATCGACTTTTCTTTATCACTCGTGAAACTTTCTTATCCTCTTGAAATCCTAGATTTTCAGGGTTGTTTGATTTGTGCATGGTGAGTAGAGAGATTGTGAGAGCCATTGTAATGGCTACAATAATCATGAATCTGATCGACTTCATCATATTCGAATGTGAAATTGATCGATAATACTAATCTTGGTTTTAATTCGATGTTGACTAGGAGGAGAAGGAGAAGGAGTTGTGAATGATATAAGATGAGAGACATATAGAGGGGTTTCATACTTCATATATAAGGTGGAAAAATGGTGGGGGGAGTTGGCTTTAGAAAGAAAGGGAGGAATGTGAAGAAGCAGCAAAAAATAGGTTGACTTATCAAAGAAATGAATTAAGTAATAATTGCACATCTGAAGCTGATTATTGTGAAAAACTACTCGCTCTGGTCTCTTTTCTATGTCATATTTTGTAATTGCATTTTCATTAAGAAAAAAAAGATTTACTATTTTTTCTTTATTTAATATTCATTAATTGTTTTTTAGTTTTTCTAGTTGGCCAAATATATATTTTCAAAGTTCATTAACTATCAAGGGTAAAATATGAAGAACAATGCTATTTATGAATTTTGATTGTGTGAAATGACATATATTAAAAATCATATATTTATAGTAAAGACGACATATAAAAGAGACTAGAGATAGTATTAAATATATTAGGGTACTATTATATTAAGTTAATGTTATTGCATCTACGGTCACTCAAGTCTTAATTAGTGATATTTATACAAAGTGTTGGTTATAATTATATTATTGACGCAAAATTTTCTATTTGTTGTATTGTTAAAGTAGTTGACTTCAAGTAAAAATAGGTTATTTACGTGTTAATGTTGTCATTAGTTAGAAATCACGACTTTATTAATTTACGTGGACTTGAGGTTTGCTTGAAATGTTTATAAAGTGGCAGAAGGAGTATAACTCGTTTAATGGGTTCAAAAGTAAAGGAAAAGCCTTTGTTTCTTGGCTATTGTATGAAGCAAGATTTGATTACAAATATTTGACTTTTAGGACCTTTTTGAATATAAAAATAGAACATCTTGCTAATCAAAGATAGAAAGAAATTTTTGAAAATAAACTAAAGCAAAATGCATGTGTGTTCTTGGAACTTGACTCGTCTTGAGTACGAATTCAGCATTTTGAGTTATGATTCAAATAGTTTTAGAGTGCATGTTTTTTCAATGGAGTAATAATTATGTTCGAGTCAGCTTGCTTGCATCTTGACTATTTCACTGAATATCATACTGTGTTGTGCTACTCATCAAAACACAAATATCAAATACTTCTATCCACCTAAATCGACTTAGTTAGGTATGCGACCATCATTTTAATTTGGTGACATGCTAAATGTAGAACTAAAAAAAGAAAAGGTTCATTGAATTCGAAAAGATGAACATGGACAAGTTTCCTTACAAATTTAAGTCTATGCACTCTCCATATTGGGATTATATTGTTTAGTTTACACAATTAACTTAAAAGTTTGGATATTTTAAGTTACGTAAACTTTATATCATATACCCATTTTTCATATAAAGAATTAGCCCTTTTGGTATGTATTATAATATATGGTCACCCTCCTAAATTCGTAACCTTTAGCCTATTTATTAAATATAAAGTTTAATTAAGTAAAAACTTATAATTTGAACATCATAAAACTTAAATCCTAATATATATTAAACATATTTAAAACATAATTATATGTAAAAATAACTCTTCAATATCTACGAAGCAGGGATAAAGTCCGCATAGACTTTACACTTCAAATTCCACATGTTAAATAATCTCTAATTGTTTACAATAGAACTAGTGGAATCATGAAAGTTTAGCATTGTGAACATGCATTCAGCTTGAGATTACATTAACATTTGTCTATAAGTAACCATACATTGCACTAATAAGCTATCAACACATTCAATAACCTGCATTGCTTTCTTCTCAAGCTCATTAAACTCCTGAAGTAGCTTCTTCTTGTTACTTACATATAACTATTTTCTTCAACTCAAATTCTTATCGCGATTATAAGATAAATATTAATTGAGCTATAACAGATACAATCAAGTTCTCTCAATTACAAATGCTAACTTCAAGAATTCAAGAACCATCAACTTTAATAAGGTGCAGAAGTATCATCAAAAACCAACCATCCTAATGATCCTAACAAATGCATATGGTTACGATCCTGAACAGGCTCCTGATTCGTGTGTAAGAAATTGTAAGATTAAATACACATATCACGTACCAGGGATTCAATCTCGAGATTCCCAAATCAATCTATGAGAAAAATTTGTGCAAATCTCCTTGACAAGATCTTCCTTTCTATAATAATGTTTCGTGACTGCTCCCATCCGCTTCATTGAACTTAATGAAGCCGCTGCCCAGCCAAAAGCACAAGCTTGTCTCAGTTTTCAACTCATGACCTTCATTCACACACCTTTGGCTTTAATTAGTCCTTCATAATCACCTTCTACAGGGGTATAAACGTTAAATAACAACACTAGTGCTTGAATTTCTGCATTTGAAAGACGATGAGCTAGTCAAATCAAGATTCAGATAGCAGTGAAAGTTCTTGAAAAAGTGTAAACATGTCTGTCTTTACACATGTAAGATACCGAAAGCACTATTTTTGCAAGTCTGCTAGCGACAACAAAAATTTCCAGGATGAAGCTGTAAACAAAAGATTTAACCAAAACAAACAAATATATAAAGAATACAGCAAGATAGCATAGTGTTTCATGTTGATAACCAGCAATTCCACTTATTCCTCACGATGCATCAGAAACTATTCCTGTTTCTATACTTCCCTACCGAGCACCAACATACGCACCCATGGAAATGACACTGTTTATCCTAATAGGAGCAAATTTCTAGTGCAATTCAAATCCAGTGGTATCACCAGTAGGTGCTGGCAAAATGGATAAAATTGAGCAATGTTGTGCTAGGTGGGTTTCGTGACACAAGATGATGTGCTTTTTCCACAATTGACTGTACAGGAAACCTTCGGTTTTGCTGCATTCTTAAGACTTCCAAGTCCAACCCACCCAATTAAAACTGGTTTTGATAATTGAGCTATCTGAAGCGGATCAAATATGGATCAGTCCATATAACCCACGGTAAAAATAGGATTTTTGACAGTTCATAAAAGGGCAGAATCCCTCAAACCCGTTGTTACAAAGAAAGGACCAGCAAACAGTTCTCAAATCTCAATCATTCCTCTCAGATTGATTCTCTCAAACACCTTTCCAGCACCAGCAATACCATCATCACTGGTCCTTTCTACACCGTCCTCCATGTTCACGGGCTAATTCTGATACCAGTGCTGGAAGCATATCCCTACCCTGGCCAAAATTTCCATGTCGTCTTCTGCTTCTTCGGAGATTTTGGCTAGTGATTCACTTCTCCTTACTTCTCGTTTGCCATTTGTTGTCAAAATGATGTAACCATAAGTGAGATATGTTCACTTTGCTGTTTTCTCCTTCTTGTTCATGATCTGATCAATTTTTGTGCACGTACAAGTGAAGTTGTAACAACATTTGTTTGAGATAAATTATCGTATAGTTCATCCCTTAATTGTTGTGTGTTTATGTAATACAGTTGAAGTTGAGAAAGATATTTGACGGGTCAAAAATGAGAAGATTTTTTGTTTTCCAGCTGAGTTTTTTTAGGAGAGATTTAATTTGGGCAGAAGGGTCTCTATCTCTCCTATTCTTTGTTCTGTTTGTCAATCTCTGTAAGGGAAAGATGTTATCTATCTCTGTAAGGGCAAGATGTTATTTACAATGCTGGTGATTTAATTGATCTCCCCAGTTAACAGAGAAATATTTCCTACCATTCCCACGAAAGACACCAAAATAAAGAGCTCACTTTCTTTATTAAATTTTTAGAAGACCCGACTCATGAAATACAGCATAGATAAGCAACTGACATTCTTTGCTTTACCTATCTTAGAAACTAAAGGAAGAAAAACAGATCCATCTAAAATATACAGGAAGCTAACCAAAGGAAGAAAATGATTACTCGCTCAAAAATTGGTTACAAACTCAGAAGATAGCTGCTTTTGCCATTGCTCTGCAAACTACTCAATGCCTCCTCTATCTAGGTATGCAATAGGCATGGTTTGCAAAACTCACAAAGGTAGAGTTGCATTGAAAATCAGCACATATGCTAAAACTTAAATAGAAAACGTCAATTCAAAACAAAAAAAATGCTTACCCTACTTATGGTGTCTACTGTGATTTGAAAGCTCCTGTCTTTTAGCTTCAAGTTCTTTAAGAATGCTACGAACAGCTTGAAGTTTTGTACACAGATGTTCATTATGGCTTTCCACGTCTTTCATGAGATTAAGGAGCTGTTCTCGGTATGCTGCAGTTAGTCGTTTCTTGATCCGAAGTTCTGCTGTTAATTCCTGAATTCTTTTATCTTTCTCATCCTACAAAGTTTACACAAAGGTATCAATTTATGAAAGTCTCATAAACAAACCTCAGCAGTCAGTAAATGATTGAATATTACTCCAAGCACAAATGCTATCTCTTGAAAATTAAGAAAAATAAGGAGAGCATGATTTAGATTGGAAAAGTATAATATGGGAAATCATCAGCGACTGGTTATTGCAAACATTTGCTCGAACAATCTTTCAGTAAATTCCAGAAGTCAATTTACGCTCTTTATGAATCCAACCAATGACTTGTCAAATTACATCAGTGTTAACATGGTACGCAGTCATATATTATGCGTAGAAACAACCACCAACTTCCTCTCTAAAATTAAACCCTGCAAACTAGCAGAATCATACTACAGAGGGACCTAATAAACTCAAAAGATTTACAGCAACTTTTCCTCTTTCCATATCTTTATTTTTTCTTTTCCTATAATCATATGTTCTTATTACTTTCACTTCTTTTCTCCCTTCCAAGAGGCATGGACAAGATGGAAAATTCATAGTAAATTTGCAGGACAATAATTAGAGATAAACAAAAAGTGATGGAAGCGTAAGGCAGCCTGTACATTTAGATTCTACTGTCAAAGATACTCACTTTCATCCACCATCACCAACAACCAAGATGCACCACAATCTAATGTATTATTAAAAGTTCAAGAATGAATCTTTGTCACGTTATATTGGAAAGCCTAAATGAGACTACTTACCAATGCATTTAATATATCTCTTTCTGCTAAACTGGATTCCAAGAAAAAGAACCATTGCTTAAGCAATGATGCATAGTACCAAAGGTGGCACATCCTATGTACAATTTTGACAACCCAAGCCAAATAATTGGTGAAAAAATGGAAAGTTTATGATTGTTATGCTAATATAGAAAGCCATTGGCCGTCTATTAAACATATCAAATCAAGCTTTCTTGAATTGTTGAAGTTTAGCAGCGCATTACTCATCCAAAAAAATTAGCAAAAGAGTTGGGACCATTAGGTATGTTAAGTAAATTAAAGGACTACAAACAAATCAAGCAGTCATCAAAGAGGCTGTGTAGACAAATACACATATTCTTCAATGCCTCATGCATGAAAACAGACACATCCAAAGTGGATATCCCATTGTGTAACTGAATAAAATAAGAAAATAAGGAGCCTAAAGAAGATAAAGAGGGGTTGAAGTTAGGAGAATTAAAATAAAAACTTCTATTACATGTTAATACAAAAGAAAGACTAAGAAAGCTTACGAAAGTTGGACGTCTTTTGGAGGTTGACATAACTAAAGGATGATTGTGGTCCCTAACAAATTTTCTCACCACCCACGTACCGAGCTTCTCTCTTTTGACTAGGATCATTGCTGTACAACCATCATGTCGTCTATCTCGCTTTTGATTGGCTAAACTTCCTGGCCTTTGATTATCTGGTATCCCTCTACAACCAAGTCCACGTGATATAATTGACCCATCACGCTCTGACTTACGAGATGACAGAACACGGGTTATAAACCCCATCATTCCAGCATATTCATCATAATATGCTCTGGCAGCTTCTTCAGATTCAAATGTCATACCCTCACTCGGTTGTTGGGTTCTGTCAGCTTCAGACGTACTAACTTGTCCTTCTGCAGACGAGTCTACTCTTCTAGAACCATTATCCTCTAAAACTTGCACATCCACTAGGATAAACAAACAAATAACTAACTTTCAGGAGGCAGATTTTCTCACAAGGATTGACAGTAAAACAATCTATGTTTAGCTTAATTTCTTTTTCAGTCCATTTCAAAAAGTATGCCTCTTTCTTTTATGACAACTCTTTAATTCTAACTATTCGCACAACATATTTAAGATTACAAGATTTAAAAGGCATTTTGATAAATTCTACTTATCCAACCACAAAATTAAAAAAGTCTTTCTTTATTTTCTTTAACTTAGTATCTCAAGTCAAAACCAGACAAACAAATAACGAGCGAGTAAAAGAAAAGGGTGTCAGCATGCAATTTGCACACAAACTAATTGAGATTTTATAGGGTAAAAAAAACGAACCCCACAAATTCCACAAACCCAATAAGGTTAAAAGAACAAAATTATATCCAAATCAAGCATCATATAACTACCTTTCCCCATCAAGAAAACTCCCTTTACTCGCCTTTAAGTTTAGCAGCAATTAAGAACACAAATTCCAGAAAAAAATGTCATGGGAAAATAAACAGTTTTCAGAATGCAATACCCAACTAAAATTCCCAAATCAATAGTGGATTTAACTGGAGAAATTGCATGGAACAGAAAGGTTTGATCTTGCTTAAGAAACTGCTGTTATTGCAGAGCCAAAAGAAAGTAATTTAGCAATTTTATGCTGTTATTGAGCTAATTTTATACATAGACGCATTCATATAAACAAAAAGTAGTGATCTTTAAGAGAAAGTGAAAGAAAAGGGACTTACTAGTTATCCCCTGAGCAAGAAGGAGTGGTTTGGGGGAAACATTTTACTCTGTTTCTGATGTACTATTTCTGAACAAAGGAACAAATGTTTTACTTCCCTTTATTCTCCTCTCTTCCTCCTTTTCTTTTCGCTTCACTACCCCTTGTTTAAGAAAATACAAGATAGTAATCACATACTCCCTCCCTTTGGTGAGAAGTTTTCTAATATGATTTTCGGTTTTACTAACAATTTTTTTTTCTATTACAACCTTAATTTATTACTATTAAATTAATATTTTTTAAAAATATAATAAGTCAATATATATGAGACTTATCAATTAATTGAGATAAAATGGTAAACTCAATATATCAATAATTATTTTTTTAATAAATGTGACAAGTCAAAATTTAACGGTTAAAACTAAACGAAAAAAAGTAGTAAAAGTTGTTTTTTACAAAAGTACTTTGAGAAAATATAATTAAAAAGCTTGGTCAAATGCTAATTATTGATCAAAAATGTTTTTTAAAATTGATTAGTTAAATACAAATTATTTCTCATTTAAAATTATTTTTCTATAGAAAATATATTGAAAAAATAACATAACAACACCATATCCAGTAGAATTTGCAAACCTCACAAGTTAGCCTTACCTTATAGATATAGAGAGACTGTTTTCGGAAGACCCTCATCTTAAAAATATCAAGCTCCAAAAGCATAATATACTAGATATAAAAAAAACGACTAAAGTGAAAAGCAAATGATAATATATAAATTCAATAAATTCACAAATATAAAATAGACAATAACAATATAAGATATAAAAACACGGTCAATCCTACTAACTTACTATAGCACTAGGACAGACATCATCCTACCCTATTAGCCTATTAACTTCTATCTTAATATAAAACAAAATAATTTTAAAAAATTGATGAAACATGCTTAAGTAATATCAGAATTATGTTGGTGATTTGAGTTTTATTTTTCATTCTTGTCTTTGTCATGAAGCTTGACTAAGCAACCATAAAAATTACTACAAGCATTGCAGTTCGAATTGTAATTTTTTTTTAATCATTAAGTTGTCACATGCGTATATATTAACTGTAATATATACACATTACAATATGTATTATAGTTGTCATTTTTCTGAATAAGCAACTACAGCTTATGCATTGAAATTACTATTGGTTGAGTGGACTATAAAATTGTTTAGATGAAGTCATAAAGAATAGCTAACAACATACAATACTAAGCGTAATCCCACAAATGAGATTCGAGTAGGATAAAATATACACAGACCTCTTACGACGTCTCAAAATAATTTTAAAAGAACTGGAAAGACCTAATGAGATGGACCAGAGATTTTACAAAAATGGAGAAAGGACATCCAACCTTCCAAAAGAATGTTACAGTAGTCAATAGATGCACCAGAAGTAGACATTTTGTGCCTATTTTTCCTACATTTCCACAATGGGAAAGAAACAATAAAAACAAGATATGAACTGGTTTTAGATTTTCATGATCTTCCCAAAGAAGATGAAAATAAGAGGGAGAGAACAAAAAGCAAGCCAAGACAGTAATCATTATCATCTTTAGTTGATGTCGATTCTACACTAATATCAACAAAGGCAAACTGAGCTAAAACTATCGATGATGATGTTGATCTCTGGACTCCAACTCCCTTACATTGTGTACAATATCTTGGATCTTCTTGGATAGAGATTGATTGTGTTCCTCAATGTGCTCGAATATCATTTCCAAATGCCTCTTATATGTTGCAGATCGCTTTTTCTCAGCTGCCAGTTGTTGAGATAGCTCACGGATTTTGTCATGCTCGTTCTGCAGAGAGAAATTGAGAAAACAAAACAAGAGTTAGCTGAGAAAACTCAGTTTACATGCATCAACAGAGAAAACCAGTATATTAAAACTACTGCTATAAGTGGCACTTGATAAATCAACTATAAACATTGGTTATTCCAGCCACCAATATATATAACCTGTCCGCTAATATATAACCTGTCCACAGACACGGATGAAAACAGCTTATAGTATATTATATCCACATAGCAAAATCTTAACTGAATAACATTGGCACAAGTAACAAGGCGCCATTTTTACAGGACAACTCCCAAAATGGAAAGATGGATTGCCATTTATTTGTATTTTTAATCAACAAAAAATGAATAGACCAAACAACAGAGAACATATCTCTTTCCAAATTTCTCCATTTTCCTTTGTAATAATTTTTCTCTTGTCAAATTTCTATGAGTGAACTGAAGGATAATGAAGGTTCTGTAAAAGAAATCAAAATGGGCAAATATTTACAGTGTGGCATCCTCATCGTGATAAAAAAGCTATGCTACCCCTTCCTCCACCAAAATAGAGGTTGCGCTTAAAGAGGTAAGATATGAATTCCATTACTACCTTTTTGTTTACTGCAATATTTTGTTCTCATTACCATAAGTTCCTCATACCGATATGAAACTATCCTTTGTTCCTTTATACCATTTCCCCACAGCATATGTATCTGGTTGTCCAATAGGAAGGCATCTAAAAGGCATGTCATAGTAACAGTAGAAAGTTTGAAAAGGAAAAGGGTAATGTTTAGCTGGTGTTGCCTTTGTGAGAAAAGCAGTGAGAAGGGGGACTGTAAAGCACATACTATATTGACACTGACTTGGTGTATATCCATGAAATCATTTTCACTTATAAACAAAACTAACACTAAAAATGAAAGAAAACAGATTATAAAATAATCCACAGTTACTAGTACTCTAGTTGAAGTTATAAAACATAGCAATATATTAAAAATAGTTGGCAGTGTGAAATATAGTGGTTAGTACATGTTGCACAGGTACTTGGATTAAGTATCTTTAGAGGCTTGACATAAACTCATACCATATATTGACAATAACTCAGTGTGTCTTAACACCTTGGATAACACTGGGTATGTTGTTATTAGTGTGTATTAACAGCATAATTTTATTAGAGATATATGTAGCAATTACTTGGTGTGTCTTAACACCCCAAATAACACAGGGTAAGTAGTTACTATTGAACTTTGTGTGTCTTAACAGGATAATTTGATTAGAGAAAATGTAGCAATAAAAATATGCAAATAAGCACAAAGCAACATAAGATAATCCACATCTACTGGTACTATATAAAATAGTAGAAGATGTGAGAAGATAATGGTCAGCTATGTTTCATGGACTCGGGAGCAAGTATTTGATATAGGTGCCAATCTAGATGCCAGATATTTCATCATCTAAATCTTAGGTTTCGAGGGTCAAAAGGGGTATCGATGAGGATTTGAGATACTTAGTAACAAATCTACATATATATGTCAGGAATCAAATCAAGTCCTTGAACTAAAAAAAGCTATAGATACATTCTTCTCACGTATCTCATATCTTTCTAGTATATCTTATACAACATCAGTGTTTTCCAATATTGTCTGAGATAACATACAATATACATGCATGCATATTCATATACATATATAGATACTTAATTTAAAATATACTTTTTTTTACCATATATCTTAGGACTATATAATTTAAAACTATAATTTTTAGTAAAATAGTGAAAAGACAATTCTATCTAGCGCAGAGTATTTTAATGAAGGACAAAAAGTTCAAACAACCGTTATAAGCAATGATCTAGCTAAATGAGGCATTTGAGGACCTTTCTGGCATCAACTAAGATGTATATTCAGAAGAAACTTTTGCTCCCATATGTGTCTCTACTTTGCAATAAGGCATTTGAGGACCATTGTGGCACAAATTTCTTCCTTCATCCTTTATTGAGCTAGCTAAATGAGTTTAATATTCATCATTTTCATAAACTCCCACTTTTATTTTGTAACTAAAACTCATGGTTCAGTAAGATTTGTGAGTTTTAAGAATTATTTGCTCATTAAATGAGGTGCACATGCAAAGCTAGTCTCCAGAAACTAGTACATATAACATATATGTTGTTGCCTCCTTGAAATTTCAAGTTCCATCAAACAGTGCAAACAAAAGATGGTTTAATAAAAGGCAATATTAGGATGATATAGTCTAGATAATTAAAGGACTGCTATGTACAGAAAGAAAGTAGGATACCTTATGCAGCAAGACCTTGATAAATATAAGGCAAGAAACTAACCGGATATTGATCATAGATCAAGTCCCTTCGACCTTTGCCTGGGCACAATGGATGAGAGTGCTCCTTGACAAATTTTGTGACAACCCATTTTCCAGAGCTTATTTTTCTAACTAATATCATTGCTCTGCAACCAACCCTAGTTTCTGCTCTCTGTCGCACAATCTTTTCCCGCTTATCAGGCATTCTAAAACCCTCCTTGTTGCAAACTAGTGCTCGACCAATGGCAGAGCCATCGCGCCTAGACCGTGAAAGCTTGCTAACCCGGATGATAAAACCTACTCTTGTTGCATATGCATTATAAAATGCATGTGCTGCAGCTTCAGATTCAAACTCCAGGCCAACATAAGGTTCATCTGAAGTTGAATTATCTAGAGATTGTGCTTCTTCTGATAAAAGGCATTCCCTTTCAGGGAGCTCTTGATCTACCTTGACATCGTGCACCTGGTGAAGTGCCTCCTCGCTGGAACTTCCTCCAATCGCATTTTCATCTACTGCTCTGAGTTCCACCACTGTGCCCTCTTCCTCACCACCACTGACGTGATCATCAACCACGAAGTCCACTGTTGCATCAAATGAGTCAGTAATTTCCTAATACCATAACATTCAACAGATAAAATGGTTATAGGAAAACCAGACTGCCAAGGATGTCCAAATTAGAGGACAGATTATGCCTCATAGTTCAACCAGTAGAAATAGATGCTGTGAGCAGTATCAGATTACAGTTCCCCAAGCTGACTAACAAGTTATGTAACAAGCTTAAGCTAAAAGAAGGAGAACAAAAGCACCAAGAGGATGCCATATTTTACAATACAAGAACAACAACAACAACAACATACCCCAGTGCCTCAAAAGGCTCCCGCTCATTGCGGGGTGAGGGGGGGTCGTATGTAC